>JAAGKR010001987.1:1751-14291 GCA_011419295.1 Clarias macrocephalus | reverse complement strand
CTTAACACTGCCCCCCCCCCCCCCCCCCCCCCATTAGTGGATTTGAACAAGCCTTATGTAAACAAAAGACGGGTTGGACAGAGGATACGGATTGTGTACTGATTTGTGTTTTGTGTGTTGCAGCCTGATCTTAAAAAGTGTTGGTATGCAGTAGAGGGCGCGCGTGCTCAGTGTGTTCGTCTCCTTGATGTCTGCGCCGGACGCTGCTCACTCAGACCTGTGCGTTTGAGGAACCGCACAACTTTAGAAGAACTTGTTTCAGAGAAAAAGAATTATAACAAGGCTACGGGTCACCGCTTTCTTCTGGCGACGTGGACGCAGACAAGTGAAGAAACGCAGAAAAGCGCAGCATGGACGATTTAGGTAAGAAAAAAAATACTTCTGCATACCTTTTATATTTCCTGTAGGGTGGGAGGAAAACAAAATAGCGGAAAAGTATGGGAGGAATGGGAAGCGCTAATGTGCTATTTCGTGTGTAGCTAACTTAACCAACAATGAATAAGTTAGTTTTCAAGTGGGCTAACGTTAACTTACCTTTTTCGCGAGTATGTGGTTCTCTTCGCTCTATTACCAAAGTGGTGAAATGTTCTTTTAGAGCTGGTCTGACAGCGGAAACCCGTATTTGTATTAACGTTAACACTGAGTTGGCTAGCTTAGCTAACACATTTGGGAATGCCAGAGCGTTTGACCCCTCGCCAGAGAAACGTTTAAAATATCATTGTTCAGATATGAATACATTCGCTTCGTCGTCGGGTTAACGTTAGCGAGATGTGGACTGCGATCCGGTTAGAAAAGATAACCTTTTAACTCCCGGTTATTATACCGTTTCTTGGATTTGGAGATTTCTAATGCAAATCCCGGAGTTTTATCTACCACCTTATTCCAAGAAAGTGCTGAGCGACAAAACTTAGCAGTCAAACACTAGAAAACTAAATCAGATTAAGTTTTTCTTCATTTTAATAATGTGTTTATAACGTAAGCAAACACTTATTTTATTCATATGTAGATACTCGTTTTGCTTTCCGGGATAACGTATACCATCTTATCAGTAAGATCTTTAAAAGAAAAAAACTATCGCCACTAAGTTTGTAATTTTTTTTTTTTTTTGAACGATTACAGTTAATAATTATTACTCTAAACTCAAGTTTGGGCTAAATTAAGAACCAAAGAAGACAAAAGGTTGGAATCTAGTTTCACCTCTGGAACAGCCACAAGTGAAAGTAATTAATTCACAATAAGATGAGTGATGCATATTGTAAAGCTGATATTTGCATCATATGCAGTAGACATTTTACATTACAAACTTAATGTTACCAACAAGGAATCCTAACAAAATTTCTTTATTAAATGACCTTTTTCCATGACTGATTCATGTTTGATGATGGCTAGCTGTACTTCATGCTTTCCTCTAAGAAACCACCAGACAACTTAGTCCAAAAATTAATAAGCATTAATTTGCTTTATTTAGTAATGAATTTTTAGCAATTATTCAATACTGTCACAATGAAGTGCATTTATTTGTATTATGATGCTGCATTAGTAGTCAAAACCTCAGACCAAACTGACAAATTTGCATGAGATGTGATTGCTCAAATGATTGAGGCTGAGTTACTGATTGCTGCCAAGCTGTTACTATCGAACCCTTCAACAGTGCTTTAAACCCTATCTGCTCCAAAGTGCTGTATCCTGGCTGACCAAGCTCTTTGACCCCAGTTTCCTAAGGGGGATATATTGGGGGGTTGGGGGGCATAATATTCAGGGCATAATAGTTGCTTGACTTTAGATATGTCTTTGCATAATATCTATATGGACATGCCTTTTGTTTCTCCAAACTTAAGTAGGTGGCCAGACACTATGGAGGTGTACGTATTTAGGTTCTTTTGTCTCTTGTGTATGTTTCTTTATATCAACCCTAACCGGTTCTGCTCAAAGATAGACTTGGGACAACTCACCAGTTAATTTCAAACAGGAACATCACTAAATATGCTTGACTCCAGCATCTTTTACTTAATCTCAATTTTTGTCGTTGTAGGCCAAGTATTTTGCTCAGACTATTTATCTGTTGCCTTCATTCCTTGCCTTGGGCCAGTGCATGTTTAAACATGAGTCTTTTTGAACAAGTAATTCCACCCCACATTTTATTCTCCCTCACTTAGAAGTTGGTTTATATTTGCACATGACATTTTGTCCATTGCACGTTGCGTTCTGAAATGTACAGTATATCTTGTCAGTAGACGGAAACACTAGTAAAAAAAGACATACTTGACCAGTATGACTGTACATTTTCTAGTTTTGTTAGTCTGAAATTAAATTCAGAACAGTTTCCTCCCCAATTCCATAATAGAGGGGAAAGTATAGCAACGAAATTAGCGTATGTTCAGTAATGCATCTTGTAAGCATGGGTGTTGTGCTACCATTGTGTCAAATGTACTGACCCTTTTTTCTCTCTAGTTGATTTGATTGAGTTACAATATCAACTTATGCACTTGGTAACATGCATGGAAACATTCAATTTTAAACATGGTTGATGCCCTTTCAGGAGCACACTGAATTTAACTCCTAAAAAGGTTGCAAAACATCCTTAATTTTTTTTAGTAGCTTAAAAGGTTTGTCTGAAAATGAAAGCTTGCACTAGATTTTCATAGCCTTGTTTGTTAGATGAGCATGACCCCTGCCTCAAAATGGAGGTTTCAAATTGTTCAGCACTAGTAAGGAAATTGTTATTCAAAACACAAACTTCTTGTGTTCATTCTTCACCTAAATCGCTTAATGCCAGATCATGTCTACATTTGTAGACTGTTAGTAGCAGGCAAGTGCATTAAGCAAAAGCAATAAAGAGATTTTATATATTACGTGGACATGGGTAATTTTTTTTTTTTTTTTAAGGAAACGAGATGTATGTGTTTGTCCTGGAATTTGGGCTGGTTTGCCATTGTTTCCAAGCTTGTAGCAGTTTAAGTTCATTTTGTTATACATTTTAAATGTTTGTTTTTCATAATATTTTTTCTCACATTACTACAGGAAATCTATTGAACCATGACCTTTGCATACCTTTACACCTCTGGGAGTAGAAATTTGCAAGTAGCATAGAGCTGTCCAGCCACCTGTAGTCTGTATGCTTACTTTTATATATTTTGCATGTTTTGCTAATGGCATCATTGATCCTCTGGGTATCAACCTGTTCCTGATCATGATTTGTTCATGTCTCCTGAAGCTTCTTAATGCTGTGTTTCCTACCTTTTTCAAAAAAATGATGGTATTGGTCAAGATTGAACAATACATAATCAGGAAATCCTGAAATAATTTTGCTGCCATCATTAGTTTAATTCATCTTATGTACCTTTCTGAGTGTCAAAACCAAAAGTGTTAAAGTGAGATGGCGACCTTGAGTGATGCACGTGATTTGAATCCCAACAATGCCATAGCAAGAGAGAAAACGTGGTTATCAAGTCTGATTTATGCATTAGGTACACACAGAGCAAGCAGCCTACAGCATTGTGTGCATTTATACTTGTCTCCTGTGTTCATTCAACTTTTCTGGAAGCTTAGAAGTGGGACATGTAATGCTACTATGTGGACTGATCACAGTTATTTAGTTACATTTATGGGCAGATGCATATCAGACTTTGGCATTGGGTATGTATACGGGTAAATTTTACCCATTAGATAAAAGGACGGGCCCAAGCAAGTCTTATCTGCTTGTTGTTCTCTGAAGTAATGGTTTCTTTGCGCAATTTGACCATGAAGGCCTGACTCACGCAGTCTTCTCTGAGTTGAAATACAGAGGGGCCCAAAATATGTATACACACTTCAACAGTTCTCTAACTGTTGAATTGACTTATAGCAGCTTATTAAACTTGAATTGACGTATAGCAGCTATGGTAGTCACACCATTGTTGTTGCTATTGTGTGGCTGTGATTTTATTATTATTATATATTTTTTGTGCATATATTTTTCATGCTGAAGTGTGTACACACTTTTTTTTTGTTTCTTTTTTGGGCCCCTTTGTATGTCTGCAGCAGCCTTTTCTGTACATAGAGTATATTTGGGTGGGCCGCCCAAGTATTTTTACCCACCCTTTTTAAGGGAGAATGAAGCCATCCAGGATCAGTTAACTAGTAGTGGATAGTTTCCTCTTGCACTACCACTCCTGTACCTGTATATTTTGCTATTGTGAAAATGTTGTGATGAGTATGCAGCAGTTTTTGCCATTTTTCTTTGCAAAATAGCTCAAGCTCAGACAGATTAGATGTAGAGCAGCAATTTTAAAGTGTTGCCACAGATTCTCAATTGGATTTAGGTATGGATTTTGGCTCCATCCATCTTCCCATAAACTCTGACTAGCTTCCCTGTCCCCGCTGAAGAAAAGCAACTTCGCAACATGATGCTTCCACCACCATGCTTAGTGTTTCTGCCACACACAGTTTTGCATAAAGGCCAAAAATCAACATTTTGATCTCATCTGAAAAGTATCTTCTTCCACATGTTTGCTGTGCCCTCACTTGCTTGTCGCATATAACCCTGCTTTAACCTTCTCCACAATTTTGTCCCTGACCTGTCTGGTGTGTTCCTTGGTCTTCATGGTGCTGTTTTTTCACCTATGTTCTCTAACAAATATCTGAGAAATTCTCTAAAACAGCTTTATTTTAAAGTTTAAATTACACACAGGTGCACTCTATTTACTATTTACAGAATTCAGTTAGTTCCACAGCATTTTAGTTTGGGGAATTCACATGCATGCCACTCTTTTCAGATTTTTATTTTGTAAAAAAAAAAAAAAACAACAAAGTGTACATAACATTCACCACTATGAGCCACTTTCTGTTGGTTTATCTAACAAAACGTGTTAGTAAGTTGCATGAAATGGGAAATTAACAGAAATATCAAATTAATCTATATAAATAAATAAAGTTCATATGTATTTATTTGTATGAAGTAGACCGTTTTTGTGCTGGCAGGTAATGCCGGCTCATTCTGCTGGTTACCACCACAAATGTATTTCAGACCTCTGGGAAACGGTGTGTGAGAGAGGTTGCATTCTCCAAATATGTGGTCAGGGACAGTATTACAAGAACAGACTTGTATTACTCTTAAGCATTGTGTGCTCTCTTTAATCTAAGATAAACAGGCAGCACATTTAAAGGCTTGAGCATAAGGTTAAAATATTGCCTCAGAGATATGAAAATAGTAGAGGTTTGAAATTTCAGATAAATAAGGTAACGTAAATATAATGCATTACATTCTTAGTCTTATTTGCCTCGTCTTGCTTCACCAACTGGATGAGACCCTTGCATAAGCACAGGTGTTGAACTGCTTGTTAAATTGATTAAATACAACAAAAGTATTTTTTGTTTTTAATAGATGCAGTGTGGGGTTGGGGCTAAAATGATGTGAAAATATAAATATCAAATAAATTTAAACATTTTAATAAACTTATTTTTATGCAGCTGGGAAATGCTGGCCCATTCTGCCAGCTACCACCATAAGTATTTTTCATACATCTGGGAAACACTGCATATACCCACTTATATTTATTAATTCAGTGGCGCTCCATGCGTCTCAGTACAGATCTGAGAAAGATGGTAGATTTATATGTCAGGAATGTTTCTAGTAACCATTTCTAAAAAGCAGATTCCAAGATCGGTTTAAACACTTTTTACGCACATGCATGTTGAGAGGTGTGGCTACTTTACTCAGTGTCTGGAATAAGACCAGGGGTGGTGTGTATTGAATCGACCAATTGGTGTTTTGCAGGATGTCCTAGATGACGCAGACTAGGACTGTTCTGTCCTGCTCTGAAGCCAACACATTTATGGGAGTATTCACAGGATTTATCAGGAAACTGGTCAATACCATCTAAAATAATGTTTCCCAGCCAGAAGCCAAGGGTTGATCAAACCATCTTGTTCATTTGCATGCTCCGAGATGCTGGACATAAGGATTACCAGGATCAATTACAACGCTGTGCACTATGATGTCTGCAGATTGGTCCAAGAGACAAATGGGCACTATGGGAAGAAATTATTCAAACAGGACGCTAATCCAGGCACTGACAGCTACACTATATTGGCAAAAGTATTTGCTTGCGTGCATGCACATGCATATGAGCTTGAGTAACATTGCAACATGAGTAACTGTGCAGGTCAGTCAGGCTTCACAAACTCTTCCACACCTAACTCTTCGATGTCTTTATGGACCTTGCTTTGTGCACTGGTGGGCAGTCATGTTGGAAATGGTGTGGGGGATGTTTTTCAGTCATTGTGCTTGGCCCCTTGGTTCTAGTGAAAGGAACTCTTAATGCTTTAGCATACTATTTTGGACAATTTCATGCTCCCAACTCTATTGGAACAGTTTGGGGATAGCCAGTGCACAAAGTAAGTCCATAAAGACATGGACGAGTGAGTTTTTTTGTTGAAGAACTTGACTTGCCTGCACAGAGACCTGACCTCAACCCGATAGAACCCCTTTGGGCTGAATTAGAGCAGAGACTGCAAGCCAGGCCTTCTCTTCCAACATTAGTGTCTGATCTCCCAAATGCGCTTCTTGAACAATGGTCAAAAATTCCCATAAATACACTGCTAACCATCTTGGAAACCCTTCTCAGAAGATGCAAAGGGTAGGCCAATATCATATTAACCCTATGGATTTACAATTGGATGTTACTGATGTTCATTTGCATTTGAAGGCAGGAAAGTGAATACTTTTGGCAATATTAGGGTATTAAGGAATATAAAATGTGTGTGGTGGACAAGCTGAACACTTATGCTGGTTTCAAGGCTGCAGGTAGCAGTGCTAGCGATGCAAGCAGTAGTTACAGTGCTAATTGCAGCAGGCACACTGAGGGCACATTCACCCTAGTTCACGATTGATTTGTACCTTGCCCATGAACAATTCCTCCTCATTTACATTAGTTCCTCCCCATTTACATTAGTTTTCTCCATAGACAGGTAAACATGCATATTTTCACCCTCCGATATAGCAGATGGCAGTATGTACCTAGTTGACTTGTAACTTACCATTAAACAAAAAGAAAAGACGAGAAGGAATCAGTCACTTGAGACCACCTTTTCTAGTGCGGAAAATCTGTGTTCTCATGGATCAAAATGAAGTAGACTTTTGGGTTGTGTGCTCGGAAATGATCCAGGGCCCTAGTGTGAAAATGCCATGGGTGTCAAAACAGGAAATGCTTTCATCTTCTAAAAGCATGAAATCAGAAAATACTGGGAGGAGAGTGAACATCAGGAAGACACAAAGACCCGATGGCATCTCATGTCCTTAGAGCCTTCGCTATTTAGTTAACACATTTGTGCAAATATATTAAGATTTATCTAAGAGATCTATCCAAGTCAGCCTTTTCCTCCCTCCCTTAGCCAACCTCATATAAGGTACGAACATTTTTGGTTGTCATCTTGATAGCTGACTTGGTTTGGGCTAATTGTATGGAATAAAATCACTGTCAAAAATAATCGTGCGTAAAAAAAAAAATAAAAAAAAATAAAAAAAAGATTTGTGTGTAATTCTGCGTTTTGTCTGAGTTAGATTCCAAAATCTACAACCACGACAGCTTACAGATACGATATTTAGTGTGTTTGTTACAGTACAACTCTGAAATATACGAATCTGACCGTTTACAGACACAAAACATGTTTTTACAACTCCTCTGTTACACGGACGAATTGAGAAATTACGCCCATGAATGTAGTGTGTTAAACCACTGTCAAAAATACGTCATCAAGGCCACATGCACAGGCCTTAAGCACTAAAACCTTAAGCTTGTGCCTCTTAAGGTTGTATTGTGGCATTTGAGTGCTTTTTTTGAGTGTTTAGGTTCATAATTTGTTATAGAAGCTTTGATCTTTAAATTGTGGTTTTTTATATATGATGTGATTTGTTGGTGTTTAATTTAAGCCATTCTACTGCCTACTGTGAAATGTTCACTACTGGCTATAATACAAGGCATATTGACTCACCTCTCTGCTAAGATGTTCCTTACATGAAATTCTGTGTTCAACATACCCTATCTCTAATTAATCCTTTGCTCGAGGCCCTTTTTATGCGAAAAAGTTCATCAGTCCACAAGATCTGTTTGCAAAATGCATCAGGATTTTTTTCTACTTACAAAAGGAGCCCATGATTGCTGATTGTTGGCACAAGGTATAAAGAGTCAGAGTATTTATTAAGCTTTGCAACACCTGATCCTAATTAATTAAGGTCTGAGACCTTGATAAACGCTCTCTGAGAGCACAAATCTTGCATGACACTCATTTTCTTTTTCTTCCCTTCTTAAATTGTAAAAAACAAATCTACAAGCATGAGTTCAAAATGATCCACACTCCGGATATAAGAATGCTTGTATTAAACTTGTATTAAAAGTTGTACTGTTTTATCAGCATTTTCCATTTAAGGCTACTGTCTCCCCAGTCACTGCTGTGCAGCTGTGGACAAGTTACAGGGCATCTGTAACTGCAGTGTGAGCAATAATGAGTGCTCTACTTGTGATTTGCACGATTTGCAGTGATTCATTTTTTGTGTTCTGAGGGTGTACCTGATGCCGAAACAACTCACAGAAGAGCATAAACATAAGCATTTGGATATCTCCAAACCGAATTTGGACTGATACTCTAAGGAAGTTGAAAGTTTCTTGAAGATAATTATTTCTGGTGACTAGGCATGGATTAATCACTACACGCCTCAGAGTAAATGGAAGAGTATGGAGTGGAAGTGTCCTCATCACCAGGAAAAGAGAAGTCAACCATCAGCTGTAACATTGTTGCTTACAGTTTTCTGAAATACTCAAGGGCTAGAAGTGGAACATTATACAGTAAAAGGTTCAGCAGTCAACAGTACTCATTACAGTGATATGCTTATTGAAGAGCTGAAGCGGTAACTTCGGATTGAACACAGATGACCTTCGTCTAATCCTGATCTTGCTCCACCAGACTTTCATCTGTTTGGTTACCTGATAGCAGCCCTACAATGACAGAGATGGAGAAGTGAAGACACAGGTCATTCATGGCTCGCAGCTCAGCCTAAAACATATTTTTAATTAAGAAATATGAAAGCTTGTTGACAGATTGAATTGAAAAGCATTTAAAGCAGAAATTTAATTAAATTAAATTTCACAGCCGGAATTCAGATAGTTTTTTACTCTCTTTGACCCTCTATCTAGCTAGCTCGCTAGCTACATACATATAATAGGGCTGACTGGTGTACTTACACCTAACATTATCATTGCATTAGCAACAATTATCAATTATATGCCAATAAACAGGTGACATCATCAGGCGCACACAAAGGAGCAAAGGCTGTCCTGTCTGGTCCAATCCCACAGAAAAGCCAATGCAGCATAAAATGCCAAAGAAGTTAATATTGCCACAAGCACGCTTAGTTAAAATGCTAAGGTGGCTAATGTTAATGCATATGCTAACATTACTTTGCATTTGCTTGAACTCTATACCCTCATCTATACCCTACACATTGTCCAATGTCAACTCCTACATTTCTTGTGGTAAGTTGACCTACAATGATTCCAGTTAGCTAAAGTGATGCATAGCATACAAGCTAACGGTTTGACACCTGCAATGTATCTGTCACTGAGATCAGCCATGGCACTAATAATGCATAATTTTACGGCTTAATGTAATTTCTGAGTTACTTAAATCCCCCTAGACTGAAATCTAGGTGTACCCAGCTGAAAAGGTTTATTTCTTTTGTGAAATAGGATTTGGGAGCCAGTGATCCTGACCTAGAATTAGTGGTCATCTGAGGAACTGTATGCTTTAGCACATCTGTGTTCGACATTGTTTGTTTGTTTGTTTGTTTGTTTGTTTTATTGAAGGTTTCATTTTAGTATAACCCAACATCACAGACAGGCATACTAAATTCACAATAATGGTCATTATCGACATGAGAGAATGTAGTGGAGTACTGAACAGCTTACATTGTCTCCATACAAAATTCTGACTTATTGCTTACTATATGAAATTTGGCTGAAAATACCCTAGAATTTAACAGTGCAGTAAGAATGGCTCATGGGGATTTATGTTGAGATACATTTATAAAAAATATATAAAATGAAATTAATTACTTTTTATTTTAGTCTGCAACTTGTTTTAGTCACTGTCATGTTTTATAGCAGCTGTAAACGAACATCAATGATAGTTTTTGGGTGAACAAAAAAGAAAGCCATTATTCATTCTACTAAGTAAGTAAAAGCACAAGTGTGCTGGCCAGTGCCACATTTTTATTATCCGCAGACTAGGTAGGTAATAACAATTATTACCTGCCTAGACTGATAGACATTTAACAACCATTGTTACAAGTAATATATATTATTTAAAATTTAATTGTGTGAGGATAATTTATGCTTCATGAACACCAAAGTGGTCTGTTATAATGTTACCATTATTTAGAATATCATTTTAAGTTGATGGATTATATGAAATAACTGAATTTGATTTG
This sequence comes from Clarias macrocephalus, assembly GCA_011419295.1. Classification (NCBI taxonomy): domain Eukaryota; kingdom Metazoa; phylum Chordata; class Actinopteri; order Siluriformes; family Clariidae; genus Clarias; species Clarias macrocephalus. The sequence goes on along the minus strand of JAAGKR010001987.1, from coordinate 3,829 downwards.
TCTTCTATGTTTTCTAAAGTAGTAAGTCATGTCTGCACCCACGACAAAAAGTCAGCAAAGTTCAGGTATGAAATAAGGTGTTCTATCAATGTATTTACTTTTTTTTTTTTTTTTTTTTTGGGCGGACAAAATTTTGTCCAGGCTGCTCAGTCTACTGATTAGTCCCCTTGTAGTTTAGGTGTTGCTTAAATGTGTTGTTATTTGACTTAACTGATGCGCTGTATCTGTCATAACCACAGCCAAATGATTCATACTAAGCAACTTCTGGTTTAGTGTCCCTCGCAGCCTGTCCAGAGTTGAGCTCAGCACTCACTGGCACTTCCTCAGGAAACTGCAGAAAGAGGAAGCAGTCTGTTCTCACCACAATGAACACAGTTCATCAGGCAGACAGTACAACTTCAAATGCTCTACATTTTGAAGCCAAGAAAAGTATTCTTTTTCTGTGTTGTAAAGTGTTTGTTCTTTCATACAACTGTTATGTTGTTGCCATTTAGATCTTTAATCCAGGAACCCAAAAGAAGCCTGGATATTAAAATGTTTACATGGGTATTATTTAGAAACGACACCTTCAGCAGTTTTTTAGGATATAATGCCAAAGAAATCATGAGTATTTGATGGTAGTATCTGTTCTATTAGCTCAGCCAAATTTAATGTTTTATAATTCTTGCAATTCCTCAATACACTGAATCTTTTATTTATCATACTACTTTAAATAACAAATACTGTGGACGTTAAAGGTCTACACACCCTTGTTAAAATCCCAGGTTTTTGTAATGTTAAAAGACCAAGATTAATTTTCTTTTTTTATTCTTTCAATTTTTACATATAATTTTTCCACTTTTAATGTGACTTATAACCTATTCAATTCACCTGAAAGTTTTAAATCCTTATAGTGGAATAAAAATGAAAAACTGAATGTGGTTGCAAAAGTCTGCATATCTTTTTATAACTGGATGATGTGGCTCTGTTCAGAATTAACCAATAAAATTTAAACACAAGTTAAATAGTTGCCCCCCCCCCCCCCCCATCCAAGCGATGGTTATAAAAAGAATTTTCAAGACATTAAATATACAATGTCACGTAACATGGAATACAGTCAAGTGGAGAAAATATACACCCCCCCCCCCCTAAAACTTGGCACAAAAACAATAGGGCATGTTACTTAATTTCATTACAAATAATTTCAGCATGAAAAAGCATATATTTAAAATCAACAAAACAATGGTTTCACCAGAAGAAGATTAACGTTTTAGGAAGACCTAGCCAGAGCGCAGACCTAAACGTAATTGAAAGATTGTGGTTGAACTGAAGAGGGCTTTCCACAGGAGATGCAGTCTAAAAGATTTTTGCAAGGAAGATTGCATGTCAAAGTGCAATGCTGTTAGATTTCTAATTATTAGTTTTAATGTAAATGAATGCAGCTAATACATTTATGCAGTTATTTAATTTCCCCCGAAACTTCAGTTTTTTCGTTGAATTGTACAGGTTGCATGACTTTTATTTCCAGTGTATGGGGTACAGTTTACATGGCGATCAAAATAGGCATTAGAATCTACATGGCAGACTATTCTGTCTCCTCTTGCTGTCTTCTCCTAAGTCCTTTCTGAACTTTCCCCCTCTTAATGGGCTTGTGTCTTGGCTAAGACACAGTACTGATTGTTTTCCTGATGGCTTTGGATGCTTCAGCACTAGACTATGAGGTTGAACTGAATTCTTGCCACATGACTGAAACTAGAGACCCACCCCCAGCATTGTGTGTCAAATGTTCCACTGGGTGCATGTAGTCATACTAAGTGCTGTGTGCAAGTTAAACTGAAAAGGCCAAATATAACAATGCTTGTGGTGTCCGTCTGGACCATGTCCATATTTAACACATTGAACTTAAACCGTGCGTCAGCCAGCACTTAAAGTAGTATGTGTGTATGTACAGTACAGACCAAAAGTTTGGACACCTTCTCATTCAAAGAGTTTGAATTTGTATTATGGCAAGAAAAAAGCAGCTAAGTAAAGAAAAACGAGTGGCCATCATTACTTTAAGAAATGAAGGTCAGTCAGTCCGAAAAATTGGGAAAACTTAC
>JAAGKR010001986.1:92039-107222 GCA_011419295.1 Clarias macrocephalus | reverse complement strand
AACAGAGATTTAGTGATGTGGATTGGTACTGTATGTGAATTGGTTTTTCTGGGCTAGTTTCAGACCTAGTTTCAGGTTTCTACGAAGACTGTCCTGTCCTCGATTGATGCTGACAGCTGTTCCCTGGGGACCTGTGACTTCAGTTGTTCGATAGCTCAGGACTGGAATCTCCTACAGTCTACCTGAGCCTCCAGGAACAAACTGGACTCCTTTTAATTTTAATTTTAACACATCTCCTGTTATACTGAACTTCCAGTACACATTATTATGCTGATGAATCCCTGCTCTCCGTAATCACCCAGATGAGGATGGGTTCCCTGTTGAGTCTGGTTCCTCTCAAGGTTTCTTCCTATTACCATCCCAGGGAGTTTTTCCTTGCCACCGTCGCCCTCGGCTCGTTCATCAGGGACAATCTTATCATTTTGATTCATACACATTGCATACAAATTTACTTCTTTTGATTGTGTAAAGCTGCTTTGCGACAATGTCGATTGTTAAAAGCGCTATATAAATAAAATTGACTTGACTTGAGATCTTGTGTGTCTTTGGAGATTTTGCATAAACCTGGAAAGCTTTATTAATAATATTAACTGATGAACATGAGTTCTTTCTGTTACTTCTTGATTACTTAAAGAAAATCCGAGCAAATTAACCAGTTGTTTGCTTTAAACAAATAAGAGTGAGGCTCTATTCTCTCAAAAAGATGTTAATGTACGATGCATTAACACACCTGTCTCTGGTCTACTTTCATCTTTTGTATATTACTTGCAGGTTGGAAGTGTTATATAAGGAAAAAAGGTGCCAGAGAAATGTAAAAAAACAACAACAACACAATAATAATAATAATAATAATAATAATAATAATAATAATAATAATAATAATAACAACAATACAGGGGCCTTCGAGGGTTAGGGTTAGTTTTTATTCTATTATTATTTTATGTCTAGTTTTTATTTATTTATTTTTTATTTTATTTTATTTATTACTTCATTACATATATATTTGTTTTTACTCTTTTTATTCTTGGAGCAGTCTCTGACAGGATTAATAAAGTATTATCTGATCTGTCAAAGACTATGATGTTATTTAATTTAGTCTGTTTGTGGAACAACCCCACATGTACGGACATAACGGCAAATGAAGATCATGGTACGTTATCAACATATGTACAAAATGTACGAGTCGTCCAAGGGGGATGTGTATCGCCTCCCCACTGGACGTGCTAATAGCTAGAGCACATCTAATGAAGCTTCTGTGAAAATTCGTTCTGGTTTAGGAAGAGTTGCGGATAGAAGAAAAGTGTGATCACGACAGACGGCAGTGACTACACGAGACAACGGATGATCTACACGGGCGACACGGAAATGGCCTCCCTGAGTTCCCCTCTGCCTCACCTCCTCCTCCTCCTCCTCCTCCTTCATCTGGTCGATGAGTCCCATGATGGCGGTGAAATGGAGGCAGCGGCTGGAGTGGTCTACTCTGTGTGTAGGAAGAGACTGATTCTGCCAGTGTCTCCATTCCCAGAGAGATAATTCTTTCACTGGGCCCTGCACACACTCGTCCTACACAAACATCACACGCACTCAGCATAACAGCATTAAATGACAGGGCTGTAACGATACATCATACCATGCAAGTTAAATATATTGATTATGGTCACATGACCACTGAGAGTGTTCTGAATTACAAGAAACCGTAAAAAAAAAAAAAAAAAAAAAAAAAAAAAAAAGAAGAAGCAGCTCTTTAATAGCTTTCAAACACCACCAAAGGTTGAAATGGGGCGTTCTAGCCGACTTTGGTGCTCTGTATCTGATAAAGAGCTCGTTGTGTTTCAGTTGAGCTTCAAGTCAAATTAATGATGTCCGTCTATCCAGCCGATTTTGTCACAGCATCACACAAAACTGGCTGGACAGAATTGAATAAAACTTTAATAAAAAAGTACTTTATTTCTATATTATTATAAAACTAATCTTTACTCTATTATTATAAATTGACGATATAAGCATGAACTTAAATCAGTGCCGTAAAATTAAATCAAAATGTTGAGTAGAAGTGAAGTTATGAGCAGTTTTGTGCCAGATTATGTCACAGCAGCCATCACTTTTCTGAACAAATGTAGCGATTCTGTGTAAAAAAGAGCAACATCTGAGAGCCCAGTGTTATGCGCTAAAATCTAAATGTTGAGTAAAAGTGATGTTATGAACAGTTACAGTATGTGTGGGATTTAATAACCTACTTTAAAATAAGCTACTAACCAATGCAAAAAAACACCTGCACCAATGGATATTAATTAGAAAAGATAAACTGAATATTTTTACTGGGATTAGTTCATATTTTCACTGCTGAAGTGGTATAAGTGAATTTTAACACGCTGGAGTCGTTTTAAGACAAAACTTCATCTTTATCTGATCTACTTTTTCCATTTCTCATCTGTGATTCTCTCTCCGATTACCGAACAGCGAGTGTATTTGTCTGACCACCAAAGAAGAACAACTTAGTGTAAACAAGGTGTCAGATACTCGACCTTACAGAATGTGATTTCTGTGTATTAATAAGTTAGACAGAGTGTTTCTGCAGTACAGAGAGACACACAGACATGTACGTGGACTTCAACCTGAAATAATAATAATAATAATAATAATATCACTGATTACATTAAAGATCAGCAGATTATTTTTTGTTTTAACATTATCTATTTCTACAGACTCATTAACCATCAACACCACATACTAATGCTAGTTTAATTATATATTGATAAACAAAAATATGATACATCTTCACACTCCTGATAATGTGACGGTTGTCCTGAGTGAAATGTACCTGCTGTTGCAGCTCTGTGTTAAGGCACAGGAATGACGAGCGCTTAAGTCTGGGCTGGGCTTCGTTCTCACCCAGCTTCATGGTAGACGCCCACTCAGCCTCTTCAGCAGGGGTGAGAAAGCCGTCCTCCTTCACGCGCCGCTGCACTCCATCCTCTAAAACAACAGAAAGGAAATAAAGCCATTAATAAATTAACTGAATTAAACTTATACATTCATCAACATTGAAATGTGCACAAAAACATTTAAGTCCCATTATGTTAGTATGTTAGTGGGTTTTTTTATTATTAAATTATAAAACTGCAGATTTATATGTGAGTGACAATGACACGTCAGACTGTCCGGTCAGTACCGTGGGCGTCAGCGTTGAAGAGAGACGCTCTCCTCACGCTGAGGGAGTGTCGGGCGTGGCTGGAACGCCTGCTGCTCTCTTTGGCCTCGAACTGGCCGCAGGTGATGTGCATCTTGTGCAGGGTGGGAGTGACGCCAGTAGGGAGCATGCGCGGGCTGTGAGGGTACATGGAGAAGCTCTGCTTGTTTGTCATGATGCATTTATTCACACTGCGCCTGTTACTCTGGCTCTGGTTATAGATCTGAGGAATAGAGAAGATAAACAGCTTATAATAAAAGACGTTATTTTTGTCGGAAAAAAAAACTTTGCGCAAGACTACAAATCCAAAATCACAAGAGTTAAATACAATTAAAAATGACAAAAACAGTCTAGCAGAAGAGCAAGGAACTCTCTAGAATTGACATTCACTTAGAAAAATAATCCTGCAGTAAATATTAGTATCTGTTATAGTCAGTACCGACTCACCCGCTCCTCTCGCCCTTCAGCCAGTATGACCACTATGCGTCCCTGCCTGTGGCGCCCGGTTCGGCCCATTCTCTGCACCAGACGGATCGGGCTTTTCTGAGCATCAAAGCACACGATCAGGTCCACCTCCCCGATGTCGAGCCCTTCCTCACCCACACAAGTAGAGACCAGGGTGTTAAAGCCGCCCTCTCGGAACCTCCGGACCACCTCGATAAAACAAAAATATATATAAACCATTCTGTACTGAACCGACTGCAGCAAACTACAGCAGCTTGTACACGAACAAAGGCGAGAACAGAGAGAATACTGTACATAATAACATATGATATGAGAGGACTTTATAAATATTCATTTATAAATCATTTATAAATATTATAAAGATTTATAAAATGTGTAAAGAATTACAACAATTCAAATATGCATTTCATAACCATGTAACCAACTGCCAGGTATTTCCTACGGTGGCCGAAAAGCGCAACAACAACAAAAAAAAAAAAAAACAAGATAAATTAAAAAATAAAATAACAGAAAACTAAATAAATTCAAAATAAAACTGAAAACAAAATGAAACTGAAAACAAAATAAGAAAACCAAAAACAATATAAAAAAAACTAAAACTAAATAAATTCAAAAACAAAATAGAACTGAAAACAAAATAACCAAAGCGTTTTAATAAATAAAAATAAAAAACATAACAAAACGGAAAACAAAATAACAAAACCGAAAACAACATAAATCAGAAAACAATGACAAGTCACTCAAATCGGAAAAGATAGGTGTGTTTTGTAAATGAAAGTAAGAATTTAGTTTGCAAACCAAACCTATTTGGTTTGTTGAATCTAACCGCTGATTGGACAAGACATCTGCCTCGTTCAATCGGTGGTAAAAAATTTATTCACAGACTATACCTACCATTTCCGGTTTGCTTGAATCGTCGTCGTGTTTTCTCATTAAGTATTAATGAGAAAGGTTGTGTTACTTTGCACTTCTCGGCCAGCAGAATGTTCATACTGAAACCCATAAGAAAGCTCATAGCCGTGTTATATTCAAGACTCTCAGACTCTCGTGGTTTACCTCAAGCTGCTCCTTCTGAGTGAACCCTCGCACCCCTTTCCCAGCTGACGCCTGCCCCATAAAGGTCATGACCCTGACAAGGGGCTGGTGGCGGTCAAGCATCTCGGCGATCTCCTGAACGCTCTCACGAAACGATGAGAAGATCATCACTCGCGTGCTCTCTGCTTTGCCTCCAGAGTCTGAAAAAATAATTCTGACAATAAATCAATTTTCTAATGACAGTGAGGATGTAAGTATAAAAAACCTGTACAAGTAAAGACACACAATTATGAAAAACAGTAAATTGTGATTTGCAATTATGGAAGGAAAAAACAAACATGACAGGGTGTGGTGTTGAAAATATGCCAGCGTAGTTTATTCCTCTTACATCACAGCAAAGTATTATTTTATAGTTATGTTTATTATTGTGGAAAGTCCATGACACACATTTTCTCCTGGTATTAGTTACATCAGAAGTCCCCCCCCTGAAAGAAATAAGGCACACAACTTGGCATAAAGCCAAGAAGAAACAAATTCCCCTGAAACCTGTAATTTGCTTCTAAACTGGAACTAATGTCAGAATCACTTATACATATAATAACAGTATTGTAATATAATTTAACATCTCGTTAACGTTCATATTAATTTCCAAGATCATCTCCATAAGAATGCCTACAGCTCTCAAAAACAAATTTAAGTGAATGATCTTTGCTCCATGTTTTTGATAAATATTGAGTTTGTGGAATTAAAGAGTGGTGAACTGTACCTGATCTCTTCACCCATGTACTGAAATGCTGTTCTATCACCTCGTCCAGTTTCTGAAGTTTTGGATGGCTGTAGAAATACTTCTCCTCCGGACCTGAAAATAGAACCAGTTAGTCTGAGCCGAGTATTTATGCTTTAGAATGGAGTGTCATGTTATATTATTATAAATCATACATTATATACATATCATCATATACAGTATTATTACTTCATAGCTGTAATTTTCTAGGATGCAGCTTCACCAGGCGTTTAAGTCATCGTGACTTAAGTAAAAGTAAAGAGAGAGGCGCTATTTCAGGTTTTAATAATGGTCTTTGATCATTTTTAGGACTAATCTAGTCATTTCAAATCTCCTTAGTTTTTTTTCTTTGCTTGATTCATAATTTGAGTTTGTGTCTTAAGACAAAGAGGACATGAGGTTAAGGCTCTGAAAACGACATATTATAAATCAAGGACATGATCTCTTTATAGATAAACTTAAATTTATTTCAGCTCACTCACACCCTTATACCTGTAGTGTACAGTGTCAACGGAGGCCTGGAGCCTTTTATCTAATTATTTATCTTTCTGTTGTAGTATGGCCGTCTTTCACATATATATATATATATATAAAATTTTTTTTTTTTTTTTTTTTGCACTACACTATACATGATGGATCTTTAATTTGCCACTACATGTTTATTGTTTATTATGTTACTATCTTTGCTACTGGATGTTGGAAATTTCCTTTAGGATCAATAAAGGATCTATCCATCTAATCTGTACATCTTTGAACTATGGGAGGAAACCCGGCGTAACTGAGCACGGGGAGAACATGCAAACTGGAACATGCAAACTGGAACATGCAAGGCCACAGTGATTTATTTCAGCTGATTAGCAGAATTAAATACCTTTGGCAGTATTGAGAAACATGGCCTCCATTTCCCTGTACAGGTCCACAAAGACAGGGCTGCGCTGCAGTTCATTTCTGGCCCGTGAATACTCTGAGAAAATGAAAAAACAATCAGAAAAGAAAAACCTTTAAATATGAAATACTGATGCAATAATGATAATAAATCTGTTTCAATGCCTCAGGTTACCTTTAGAGCCTGACATAATGTTCTGTGTGAAAAGAAAGAGGGATCTGAGACCCATCTGCTGTAGGAGCTCGAATCCGTGGTACAGACTGATACAGAGCGCAAAATCTCCCTCTAGTGCACCGTGCTGCGCTGCCTGTCATCAAACAACGACATAACGTCAAATATTACACAATTTACAAATCGTTATGTTTTAACACCATGGTCATGGTCACCATGTGGTGTTAGTTTGCAATAAATTTTTTAATTATTTGTACATTTATTGTATTAATTAATTGCAAATTAACTGTATTAATTAATTACTTGTAAGTTATTTCTTAATTATAACACTATCAGCAAATGTAAGTGCGTATAAAAAAAAAAGGATAAAAAAAATCCATCATCTGAAGCTGAGAGTTTTATATTAGAGATTCCTGCTAAAGGCTGTTCTCTGCATGTAACCTGTAACATGAGACATAAAAAAAACCTAGAATACAAATCAACAAAACTGACTATAGATTTGTAACGTATATATAAAAGTAAAAATTTCTACTATATGGATTTCTGTATACACAATGGACAATAAATATCACTCATTTAAAATAATATGCTAATACATCATGAGCAGCACTGGTAGTGGTATATAGATAATCTTATTTGTAATACACATGAGATTTGTTGTACCATGATCTGTGATGGAGGGTTCCGTCTGAACTGATCTCTCGCCAGGATGACCTGATACTTCGTGAGGGAGCGGATGTCACGCTGGCTCAGCACACGCATCTGGGTCAGACGGGATGTAAACCTTTCCAAAACCTTTTTCAGAACAAAAATATGGACTGTTAGAGAAAGATAAAACACTAGAACGGTTACATAATAGAAAATAAATAGTGGTTTTCTTCCCATATCCCGGTTTTAGACAGATAGACGTTAAAGACTTAGCTCTGAAAACTGGCAGAAAAAAAAACATTTTACTTTTTTAATGATTTATTATGGGTAATAAACTGCAAATCAGTTAAATCTATACATTTTATAAAAAGGTAAGAAAATACATTAACGTGAATACAGCCAATCAGAACATATAAGGAATATTTATAATAGCTGTGCACACACAACATGATAATTATTTTATACTTTCCATTTTTAATTAATAAAAAAAATCTGAAAGCAGAGAACAGCTTCGGCTTGAGTTCAGCAATGTTAATTAAAAGGACGGGCAAATTTTACTTTCATAAAGACCCACACTTCATTCACAATCATATCTGAAAACTGCTTCCAAAGCTCTAGACTTCCTTTTATGTTTAATGTAGCCCGAAGGGACAGTTCTCCACAGTTCCTGAAGGACATTTTGTCTCTCATCATGCTCACTCCAGTCCCTGTACCTGAGCAGTTCGTGTTTGTTAAACCACACAGTGAGCTACTGTATCAATCATTCTAGCATAAAAAACATGAGTCCTAACTTTAGTCCTGACCCAGTGAGATGATGACAGATGATCAGGAGGTGATTAGTTTACTGCTGATGCTGAATGGTTGGAACAGACGAGAGGGGAAATGAGGTCGCTGCTGAGGTTGTGACAGAAACAACCAGTTTTTAAATCTTTAGGCTCTTTGCAGCCTGTCGCAGTAAAACATTTGTTCCCGTTTCTTTCATTTAATCAAATTTAATATGAAGAATTGTGAGGTGCAAGACTTCTGCACAGGACTGTAAATGTTTTATCTTAGATATAAATCTATTGCACTAATATTTTGCCCAGTATTTCATGCGTGACAGCAGCATACTTCTACCTATATGGAGCTACATACAGCATAATAAATGTTCTTTATATAATAAGCATAAAGCTAACAGTGAAGAAGGTTAATTAAATGACGTCTGACACATGACGCACACTCTTGCGTGAAAATTTCCACCTGCCCTCGTTCTCACACACACAAGTACGGTGACCTGGGAGAAGGAATGTTCAGATTTAACAGCTAAAAATAATAAAACACAGCTATCTTTGTTAAGACTAGGAGCCTCTTTAACTAAATAAATCCAAAGAAAGATTAGCTACAGCCTCCAAATCCCAGATAAACACACAAAGACAAACACACAGAAGGTTTCAAGTGCCTGGATCAATTCAGCGTTGCTAGGTAACATGCCGTCTAAGCTGTGACCTCAGATCAGATGTTTAAGACCTGTTATGAGCACTGTGCATGTTCATAAGAGTGACAACTGAAATTCTTTTTTTTTTTTTTTTACCGCTCCATTATCATAAATTTATTCAGTTAACACACATAAGACAGAGCTCATAACTGTAATTTTAACTACCTTTCTAAGGTCACAAGGCCCCACTTATGTAAAGACGAAGCTGTTTGGGTGCAGGACTGACCCGGATGGCTGTGACTGTATGTACACAGAGCACAAGGAGATGATTAACACCCAACACTGTACCAGCTACCTGTTTGAAGGACTCCCGAGTGCTCGAGGTGTGCACATCACTGGGTTTATTCTGACGTGTGTGAGGATGAGCTTGTGTATCCGTCATCCTCCATCACTGTGTGTGCGTGTGTCTTCAGTTTACATTTTGATGGTAGGATTCAAAGTAAAGTAAGAACGTTGGCGTGTTTGTCATGTTCCTCAAACTGCTCCTGAAGAATGTTTTGCAGTGTGGATGTCTAAGGCCAGGACTCAAGGCCTTCGGTCCCCGCAGACATCATGTGCATGTTACTCTGTTCACCTGCCAGTGATGTTAATTTCATGGCCGATGGGTGTACAATACATTATCCTTTAGTTTTTGTTCCAGCAGCCGATCTTTTCCACAAAGATATGATAAAGATAACACAGAGGAGACTGACTACACAAAGGTTTCTCTGACAATAAATCATCTTTACATAAGTTTCCACATGCCTAGGGATGACTAGATAACACAACAAGCTACAGAGCACTTCCACATTCTTCCTACATCATTATGCAGTTCTCATTATTATTACTATTATTATTATTATTGTTAGTATTTTATATAATTAAGGGAAGGTCTACTGTAGAAGTCCTTGTGTATTATCTGTTACTATAGAAATAACCAGGATGTTTTTGTTGCTATAGTAACAGATTATACACAGGGACATTATACTCGAGATTATTAATAATACTAACCTGCTGTTCATATTAGAGAGACAATCAGATTAGAGTTTTTTATCATGTGCTTTTTTGTTGTTTTTTAGTTGTTGTTTTTTTGTTTGTACAATAAATATGCACGAGACACTCTGTTTACTTATTACATATAAATAAATAGGTTAGTAATAATAATAATAATATAAAACGTACAAGTCTCCCCCCTCTCGATCACGTGGTATGCCCGATGACGCGGGACCGCTCGCGCGCTTATAAGCGTGCACTTCAGGAGCGCGCGCGCCGGTTTACTTCACCAGTGTTTATAAATACTTTTAGATTTGTTGACTTAAAGTGAAAAAAAATACTTTCATGCTCCGGCTTCACGCGTGTCTCCGACCGGAAATACAAACGCAATAATTGTGAATCTACCCGCGAGCGTAAAGTAGACTTTAATTTTATTTGTTTAATTAATAAATCAGGCAGTATTAATGATGGAGGGCGGGGGGTGCGGGGGGTGTGGGGGAGAGGGGTCGGGACAGCAGGACAGGATCACACTGGAGGACCTGGAGTCTCTCTCGGAAGATCAGCAGGTTTCAGACCCTGAGACAGAGGACAGGGACATGATGCAGGGACAGCAGGACAGGCTGCTGAGTTACTGGCAGGACGTGGCCAGGGGACACCAGATACAAGTGCCGAGAGGTGAAGTGTGTGTGTGTGTGTGTGTGTGTGTGTGTGTGAGATGAGGGCATGATAAGAGCATGAATGGGGCATGATGAGGACCTTAGGACAAGTTTAATCCATTTCGATTCTATTTTTAGTACTTGTACATAGTGTAAATTTTACTGCTAAAAGTTTTCTATATTATATTTTATTTCATATTTTATATTCCTATTTGAATATTTTCCTCTTTCAATACTCTGTTTCTATTTTTTATTACTATATTCTTAATTTATATCATTTATTGAATACTCTCATTTCTTTTTAATGTTTAGGTTATGGGCGGTTAAAAGAAACATTTCACTGCGCACATCACAGTCTGTATGATTGTGTATGTGACAAATACATTTTCTATTTGAAATATATGACGGTGCAGAGCCAAAAGTATTCAGACACCTGGAAATCGTGTGTGTATGTGTTCCTTACCCAACCAGAGCTGGGAGAACACAAGTGTGTGCTGTAAAATTATAATTTGTACTAAAGAGCCGAAACCTGTTCCAGCCTGGCAGTGCCCCTGGGCACTGAATGTGTGGCCTTGACCTCACAGAGCCCTGACCTCAGCCCCACTGATCCCCTTTGATACGAATTAAAAAGCCGACTACGCCTCACACCCCCTTACCCAACAGAGGTGCCAGATGTCACTAATGATCATGATACACATACAAGTTTGATGATCTGGTGTCCGCATAATTTATTGTTGCTCACAAATGTAGTAGTGTCGCATTCAGAACAGTCGATGATGCTTTATTCCCTCCACCTTGAGTCTTGTGTCCTGAGCATCTCTGTGTCTCTTCATAATTAATCCAGCCTGTGAAGGATCAGACTGGAACACCTGTGTATGTGAGCCGCATGCTGAACTTCACCACACTACTCGGAGTACCAGAGGAGTCCAGCCTGGACGTGGAGTAGATTACCTCCGAGTGAAACTGAAGGGAATGTAAACGAGCTAAAATAAGACACATAGCTTGTGACCCAGTGTTCTAACACACTTAAATTCTCCAGGGTTCACCGTCTCTCACCTTCAGCCTCGACCAAGTTACACCTGGACTGTCTGAAAAACACTTTGGAATAAAGCTAAACATCGATGTAAATGTCCTAATGCAGCTATATCTTTTTAAAAATGGAGTTTAAATTTATATATTTTTCCGCATTTGAGGTGGCAAAATGTCGATTTTCTCTCTAAACTATTAACAATTTGTGGAGAGCAAATTATTGAATAAAATCATATAGAATAAATTTATAAAATCATGATACATACAAACCAGCAATACAAATCAAATCAGCCATGAGATATCGTGATAATATCGTATCAGGGTATCCCTGGTGGTTCCCCTCCCTAGTCGACAGGCATGAGTAAGTCATCCCCTGGATTATGCGTTTCTCATAATGTTTGCAAACTCTTGAAAGGCTTGTGTGACCTGTCTGGTATTCTGCAGCAACAAAGGGGCCTAAGAGAAATTCAGATCACGAGGATGAGCAGAACACACACACGCACACAGGCACAGCCGACTCAGAGAAAACCCCCGCGCGCTCACGGATGTGACGTGGATCTGTTTAAGCTCTGAGCAGTAAGAGATGAGTCGCAGGTCTGAATAAATGCATTGTAAGTCTTCAGAGATCACGTCTCAGGGCATGGAGAAGTACGCACTTCCTGTTGTACCACCACATTTACCTTAACACTATGTGGGCGTTACGTTCTCTGGTTCTGAAGGAAAGGACTCGAAACACATGGTGCGTGGCAGATTGTGTCCGGGTGCCCATGCTGGCTCGTGTCTTGGCCTCTTAGCATTAGCATCATAGCCTTAGAAACGAAAGGTCACCCACAAAAACAGTTTCACACAATTTCACAATCATTTATCCTTTTGCGCCCTGTAGAGTGAGCGTACATAAACATCATAAGAGAATCTCACGACGTTCATCTAGTTAATCACGTCTCCTGTCCTTGCCTTACAGATATGGCCGAACCCATTCAGCAGCTAACAACCAATAATAATGGCACCCACCAACGAGAAACCCTTCCTTTCATGCTGATCTCACGCAAGGAGAAGGTGCGAATATTCTACTGTTCTACTCTTTTTCTTGTTTTTCATTATTTATTTATATTTTTAATTTACTGCATGAATGAATGAACATCTACTTCAACAAGAAAAATCTTATGTCAATTATTATACATCAGAAGACCTTGTGTTAAATGAATAATAAGATGAGAAAAAAAAAAGAAAATATGCTTCCTCTAATGTAAGATAACACACTCAGAAGAAAACATTATGTGCCCTCTAACACATACATTTAGGCATTTGGCCGACGCCCTTATCCAGAGCAACTTACATTTTTATGTCATTATATATCTGAGCTGTTGAGGGTTAAGAGCCTTGCTCAAGGGCCCAACGGGGACAACTTGGTGTCAGTGGGGTTTGAACCTGGGACCTTCCGAACCGTAGTCCAATGCCTTAAGAGCACTGACATTTTTACTCTCCTGACCACAAATAGCTGAGACATCTATAGACACAAACGTAAATTGCTGGAACTTCAGAGCAGTGTTCCTACTTTCACGAGTGCCAAAAGCCATTCACCTTGTTGTGAACCCAAACACAGAATAGGGTTAATGACACACTAAATAAAGCATCCTTATTGTCTTGCAGTGCGGAGACGTCCTCTACGAGACACGCTCCTATGAAAAAGCACACTGGGCCTGCATCACCGTCAAAGAGGACACGTACGAGCAGAGCGTCGGCTACGGCTTCATGAGGATCATGAGATACATCTGCCAGCAGAATTCTCAGGGTAACTGCTATAGATGGAACAAAAGGGCACCTTGTTCCCCAGTTTTGCCGAATCATGTGAGCGAACAGCTGTGTGACTGTGTGTCTTTGGCTTTACGTTTCAGGCATTTATCTGGGCATGACCGTGCCCATCCTGACGCTGGTGCGCACAGAGGAGGCAAACACCCGCTTGTCCAGAGCCGTCATTGTAGCGTACTATCTGCCCTCGACCCACCAAGCTCGGCCACCACAGCCTCGCGACCCCGACGTAGTGATTGAGACGTGGCCCGACATGACTGTCTACATCAGGTCAGCTTCAGGGGTGACGACTGGATAACATTTATGTTATTTAGCTTTACTTTAGGTCTGTTTTGTTAAAATGCATTTCGTTTCTATTTAAATAAAATCTATTTTCTTCTGAAGTGGAGGAAACGCACGACAGCCTTTACCCTCCTTGGGGGGTAAACTGTCCTATGATGGGGGTAGGCCTAAGTGGTGGGAGGGAATTGGAAAAATTATATATTAAGGCAAAATTTAAGGAAATTTAAAGGTTAAAAGTTGACTGGCTGATTGTTAGAAATAGTTAGAAATTTGTTAGAAATAGAAGATACGTTCATGTTTAATGATTATTTTAAATCATCATTATAAATTGGTATGGGAAAAATGTTGATTGATGTTTCATGATTCTTTTGTGTGGCAATACATCAAGTATCGATACACTCCAAAACTGATCTTTTTTCCCCCCCAAAAATTAATGTTTTAATTTTTTTTTAATTAGTAGATATGTTTGCATTTAAGGTGATAAAATATTTCAGTTCCTCTATAATCCTACACGTGGCACCTCTAAACTATTTACACACTGACAGGCGGCACATATATATATATATATATATATATACACACACACACACACACACACACACTTTTGTGTGCGCAAAAGTCTTAGGCGCCATATTATCTCTAGTATAAATTTTGTTATACAAGTTTATGTCTTCATTATTATGTACAAGACCATTCCCTACAAAGATGCACAAAAATTTCTGAATAAATAATATTACATAAGAATATTTGCATGCCTGTAAAGAAAGCAACATATTACATGACTGACTAGTTTTTAAATGGGGGAAAAAAAACAATAATGTAGACTCCTGGGTTTTGCATGAAAATAGAAAAGAGCGAGTGTGACGAAGTTGCCAAAAGAACTTATATTCGCCTAGGACTTTTGCACAGTACTGTATATATGCTATTAAGAGATGTAAAGGTTTTTGCAGTTAAAATTTCAGAAATCATTTAAAGTCAGAGCTATAGTTGGAAAATCAGCTCATATTCAAACTTCTCAGATGTTTTAATATTCGTTTAAATCTATACCACTGCTGACCAATTTGTAGAACCTGTAGATATTCCCCAGTGACAGATGTGCATAGATCTGTATGTGAATCAGTACTTTGTGCTGCTTTCCCATGTCCCAGGCCGTTCACCGGTGCTACAAACGAGACCACGCTCATGACGCAGATCAACACTCTGGCAGAAATGCTGGATTCCCCCGAGCTGTACGTCACCGACTCCTTCATCGTAGCTGGCTACACCAACCCCGCGGCAGAACGCAGAGTTAACGAGATTTGGTTCATCCGAAGGCAGTAAAGGCTTTCGCACCCAACGGAAACTCGCACCTTCACCTGCACCAATCTACAGCCTGAACATACACACTGTCCATAGCGGTGGACAAGTAACAGATTGAACCATAATGTAAAGATGAAGCTTCAGTCCTGCACCAAGGGGGCGTGTTTAAGGTTAAAAACACAATCATTACAGTAACTTTGACAAATCACTGAAATGACAATGAAGTGTTAATTATTTCTAACCTCTTATATTCTACTTTTTTTTAGGATTTTTACACCAAAAACATTTCTTTTCTTCTGTAAAATGTTAACACTATCAAACTTTTTCACGGTAATGAACGTGAAACATTCCCTGTGTATAATAACTGAATGAAAGAGTCTTTTAAGCAGGAAAATCAAGAACAGATGAGAGATTAAGGGGACTTCATGTACAACTGTCAATCATTCCAGACTCACAGGTCTATTGTGTCTTCTTTTTTTTTTT
>JAAGKR010001986.1:46727-92019 GCA_011419295.1 Clarias macrocephalus | reverse complement strand
GTTATTTAGCTTTACTTTAGGTCTGTTTTGTTAAAATGCATTTCGTTTCTATTTAAATAAAATCTATTTTCTTCTGAAGTGGAGGAAACGCACGACAGCCTTTACCCTCCTTGGGGGGTAAACTGTCCTATGATGGGGGTAGGCCTAAGTGGTGGGAGGGAATTGGAAAAATTATATATTAAGGCAAAATTTAAGGAAATTTAAAGGTTAAAAGTTGACTGGCTGATTGTTAGAAATAGTTAGAAATTTGTTAGAAATAGAAGATACGTTCATGTTTAATGATTATTTTAAATCATCATTATAAATTGGTATGGGAAAAATGTTGATTGATGTTTCATGATTCTTTTGTGTGGCAATACATCAAGTATCGATACACTCCAAAACTGATCTTTTTTCCCCCCCAAAAATTAATGTTTTAATTTTTTTTTAATTAGTAGATATGTTTGCATTTAAGGTGATAAAATATTTCAGTTCCTCTATAATCCTACACGTGGCACCTCTAAACTATTTACACACTGACAGGCGGCACATCGCCCTGTGTGTTAGGAGTAAATTTTTTGTTTAGAATTTAAACAAAATCTGTAGATTTATAATTAATTTGGATATTTATAAACTCATGATACTTATAATGCGCAATCAAATAGTCCCTGCAGCGATAATAATGTATATGGAGATTTCTGGTGATTTCTGTCCCTAATTATAAAATGTCATTAAAAAAATATATGTATATAAAATATGTATATGTATGTATGTGTGTGTATATATATATATATATATATATACACACACACACACACACACTTTTGTGTGCGCAAAAGTCTTAGGCGCCATATTATCTCTAGTATAAATTTTGTTATACAAGTTTATGTCTTCATTATTATGTACAAGACCATTCCCTACAAAGATGCACAAAAATTTCTGAATAAATAATATTACATAAGAATATTTGCATGCCTGTAAAGAAAGCAACATATTACATGACTGACTAATTTTTAAATGGGGGAAAAAAAACAATAATGTAGACTCCTGGGTTTTGCATGAAAATAGAAAAGAGCGAGTGTGACGAAGTTGCCAAAAGAACTTATATTCGCCTAGGACTTTTGCACAGTACTGTATATATGCTATTAAGAGATGTAAAGGTTTTTGCAGTTAAAATTTCAGAAATCATTTAAAGTCAGAGCTATAGTTGGAAAATCAGCTCATATTCAAACTTCTCAGATGTTTTAATATTCGTTTAAATCTATACCACTGCTGACCAATTTGTAGAACCTGTAGATATTCCCCAGTGACAGATGTGCATAGATCTGTATGTGAATCAGTACTTTGTGCTGCTTTCCCATGTCCCAGGCCGTTCACAGGTGCTACAAACGAGACCACGCTCATGACGCAGATCAATCTGCAGAACGCAGAGTTAACGAGATTTGGTTCATCCGAAGGCAGTAAAGGCTTTCGCACCCAACGGAAACTCGCACCTTCACCTGCACCAATCTACAGCCTGAACATACACACTGTCCATAGCGGTGGACAAGTAACAGATTGAACCATAATGTAAAGATGAAGCTTCAGTCCTGCACCAAGGGGGCGTGTTTAAGGTTAAAAACACAATCATTACAGTAACTTTGACAAATCACTGAAATGACAATGAAGTGTTAATTATTTCTAACCTCTTATATTCTACTTTTTTTTAGGATTTTTACACCAAAAACATTTCTTTTCTTCTGTAAAATGTTAACACTATCAAACTTTTTCACGGTAATGAACGTGAAACATTCCCTGTGTATAATAACTGAATGAAAGAGTCTTTTAAGCAGGAAAATCAAGAACAGATGAGAGATTAAGGGGACTTCATGTACAACTGTCAATCATTCCAGACTCACAGGTCTATTGTGTCTTCTTTTTTTTTTTCTTCATTTGTACAACAGTGTATGCCAAGGTTAAAATGTGAGCTTTTACACAGAACGGCTTGTGAAGTTTAGCTACCTTATCTGCTTTCTTAATTATTATAAACGCTGTTTTAGAATCATAGAGCTAAATTCCTAGCTGGTGCTTAAAAATGGTGCAGGTCTGTCTGTGTCTGTTTCTTAACATTACTGCTTTAACACAGAAGTACCTTATTATTTTCTCTATTATATTATTATATGTCCTTATTATTTGTTCTCTGCTTTGCTTCAGTAGACGGGTATTTATTTTAAGTTATCAGGGTGATTTATATTATTAGATGTCATTTTGATAAAGATTAAAAATAATAGTTCTGCTATTAAAATACATTCTTTAATTTATTTTTTTAATCCTAGCTGAATTTAAGTTTCTTCCAGACTGTATGTAAACACCATAGATACAAGATTATATGCAAATACATCAGGAACATATGTATCAAATTAAAACAATAAAATTATATATTTCTGCGTTATGGCTACACAGGAACGCTCGGGTTCACACACCTCATATCATCTGTCTTTAACTCTTTTTTTCGTTCTTTGTCAGTGTTTTATAAAACCTATTATGCATTTCTTGTTTTTTTGTGAACTTCTGTCTAAATAAAATTATAATAATAAAAAAAGATGATCACCTGTTTTATTAAAGTATTTATCAGTGTATTTAGTTTTAGTTTTGTCACAGGGCCTGAATAAACCTGCAGAAATGAGTCAACACGGACATATCAGACACATAGTTATACAGCAGTAAACTGGTGACAGGATCGGAGCACCCGAGGCTCAACCACGCCCGTCCGGTTCGATCCCACAGAAAAGCCGATGCTGGTCATAACAGAAAGGCACCTGAACATCCACCATAAACAATACTGGGAGTAATATTTGCATTGTAATGTTATCATATCTGATGAAAAATAGATGATACACAAGCGCACAGGAGATTTGCATGGTGAAACCTTTTTACAAAAAAAAAGGAACATGTTTTAACATCCTTTTATGTTTCATACCAACTGCTCTCGTACCACTGCCATCAACTAACACGGGTAAAGGGTTACGTGAGTTTCGCACAGAGTCAGTAGCAGCAAAAGAGATCATCTACCATCTGAATACATCAGCTCAGTTGTGGTGGCTTTTTATATCATGAACAACGTGCTGGAGAAAAAAAAAAGTGTTTACTAAAATGTGCAAAAACAGTAACAGCGCCATCACCAGTAAAAAAATAATAATAATAATAATGATTAAAACATATACTGTAAATATCTTTTATATAAAAACCACTGTCTGCTCTGTTTGCTAGAGCCACTGCTATTATTATTCATAGGCCTTCATGTATAAATCATAAAGCCTTCACAGGAGCATTTCAGTAAGAAATTCACAAAAATCATGGAATTTCAGAAAAACAAACGCTCGTATCGTCCTCCTGATCCTGACTGTGTTCATATTTAAGCTTAACGTAAAATCCTGAGTGACTGACTTTAAATCTGAGAAATCATGCAGAACAGAATTTTATTATGCTGTCAAGTTAAAACATTCTAACTCACTATTTGAATAAAATTTTTCTTAAACCCATTCATTTCATATTAAATATATTAACTAAAGAAATAATAAAGATGATTAGCATGCAAGGCAAAATAAAAATGCAGTTTTAGCTCAGCTGCTCTCATCATCCTCAGGCTAGTCTACTACAACAGTCAGGTGTCCACAAACTTTTAGCCATAAAGTGTAATGTATGCTTGGACATACATTATATACGAAATGGGTGGGTTACAAGAGGAAGAGGAAGGCACGAAACCTGAGAAAAGACATCCCAAACTCACTGTAACTGGACTTAAAACTGCCTTTGATAAACACATTGCTGGGTTTAGTGCACCATCTAGCGGCAGGAGACATGAACAGCACAGACACTCATTCATTCTCACTCATTCTCAATCATTATTCTCTTCAATGGGAGTTATGATGCTGTTATTTTTGATGATTTCTAGTGATATAAATTGTTTTGTGTCACATAACACAAGTTCAATGTCTGTAAATTAAAATGTTTGACACACTGGGTGGAAAAGTTCAAATAGCTTTATTACACACGTCAGCTGAGAGCTGCTAATTTATAAATACACCTACGTTAACTTAGGAACAACTGACAATAACAGCCAAAACATTTGATCAAGGATATGAGTCTTATTTTGGGGTTAAAAACATGTCCAGACCATGTCCTGACACGACAAGGCACCACTGCGGACTAAAGTGAAGCTTGGGGAGCTGCATGAGCACGGGTGTGGTGTGGCTTACCTGTAGGTAGCGAGACTGGTACGCAGTGAGCGATTCTCCTAAAGGGACGACGATCTTCTCCACGCTGCGCTGGTGCGTGTGCGCCTGGACGTCCGGGCTCTCCTCTGAGCGCAGCTCGATGTGAGAGATCAGCAGGTTGGAGATGACTTGCTGCACTGCCTACACACACACACACAATGCAATGTAATGTGTGCAGGAATGCTTTATTGGAATATTCCTTCCTGATGCTGATTGCCTTTTTGAGGACACACCTTCATGTCGGCCCCAGGTGTTGCGCTGAGAGCCAGGACGCGAAACTGCTTCGTCTGGTTCCATAATTCCCGCACCACCTGAAGAGGACACGCGCACAGACACACACCATACAGGTTTCACACACATACTGTATATTAACTGAGTTCTTTATAAACACTGAACGAAATCATCAGGTACCTGACAGTACGCGTGATTCCCTGACGCCTTGTGAGCTTCATCGATGACCACACACTTGATCTGAGCAGCAGGACACGTGTTCCGGGACAAATCGTTCACCATGACCTGCGGCGTCAGGAAGAAAACCCGCCTGGAACGCCACAGCTCCTTCCTCTGTGAAGCCGGGGTACTGCCTGAAAAAAAAAGAGAGAAAAGACGATAGAATGAATTTGAGTGTTAGTTTACTGAAAGGAAAGTCCGGGGAGAGGGTCTGCATCACCTGTCAGCTCGGCCATGTGCTGCTGAGGAATCCCCATGACCCTGTAACACGCCTCGATCTGCTGAGCGACGAGGGGCTTCGTCGGAGCCAGGAAGACGATCCTGCCATCAGGATACCAGCGGTAGAAGTTATACATCACCACCGACGCGATGAAGGTCTTCCCCAAACCTGTGGGCAGGCACACCAGCGTGTTCTGGAACAGGGCTGCTTCTGAGATCTTCAGCTGATAATCCCGGACAGGGAAGTTAGTTGGATAGATCCACATCCGTCCCGATGAAGCGTCGAAGCCAGGAAGATCTGAGCAGACGTCTGGAGAAACACGAGACGAGAAATGGGATTGGTTTCCTTCTAAACTTTTTTCAGCTTCATGTACAGCTACGAGGATGAGATCATCATCCATCTCGTCCATCTCATCCATCTTCTGCTCCTTCTCATGGTTCTGCTGGAATCTCGATTCCTGGTGGACCGAGGTCCGTTTTCCAACTTCGCCCCAAAGCGAACTCGCTGCATGATCACTTTCCTTTCTCTTCGCCTTCACCTGGCTGCTCGCGCTTGCTCTTCGCCTCTGAGGTATCTTCTTCCCCGGGTCTTTACTCTGAAACGCAGTCTGAGGAACAGCCGATCCCCAGGTCTGGAATAAAGTCTTCTGATTCGCACCGCTCATTTTTTTTTTTAATCAACCCCCAGGACAGGACATTCTCCTCAAACACCAAGAGATCTCCAGATCAAATCTCAAAGATGTCACTGGTGTGACAGGAAGTTTTCCAGCTCTTCAGCTCCAGGTTCCAGCTGTGATGTTCTTGAACTTTATCTAGATAACATCTTGAGTCAGCTCGAGTTAGAAGTTCTTTGGTAATAAATCACAGAACTCCAGATCTTTCTAACAATATTACTGACATGTTTATTTTTTTGACATATATATTCTCGACACTCTGCATTTATTATGCTAAGAACACTAATACTGAAAACACTATCAACAATTAAGAAATATACTTCTACTTATATTATTTAACAGCAGTGTTTTGTTTTAAACCTACATTACAGTTCATCAGACTAGAACTCTAAGACTCAGACTACAATGCTAACGTGCTAACTGTTTGTTGTGTTCCTTGTGCGCGAGCTCACGGCTTTAGGCTCAAATGTAGCGCGCGGACAGAATGATGACGAGCTCTTCCTCTTCCCGATAAAGACGGTGACATCAAGCGGAACGTTTGGCTTTAGTGCCACCTATCGGACTGGAGTAAAACCGAGTTTAATTAGAGTGAAAAAAAAACACACAAATATTAATTTTCACAAAATCTGCTGCTTCAGTGTCTTTAGATCTTTGTGTCAGATGATATTCTGGTGTACTGAAGTATATTTACAAGCAGTGCTTAAGTGTCAAAGGCTTTTATTCATAATTACATCAGGTTTACATACAGTTAGTATTTGCATTGTTGACCACCTCTTTCATGACTCCCAAGAATTTGTGGGGTTTTTGTTTGTCCACACTCCTCTTGAGAATCGACCGCAACTTCTCAGTGGGATTAAGGTCTGTGGAGTTTCCTGATCATGGACACAAAATTTCCATGTTTTGTTCCCGAGCCACTTAGTTATGACTTTTGCCTTATGGCCAGGAGCTCCATCATGCTGGGAAAACTGATGTTCATCATCCAACTGTTCTTGGATGGTTGGGAGACGTTGCTCTCTTGAGGATGTTTTTGTAGCGTCTTTTATTCATGGCTGTCATGCCAACAGTAAAGCATCCTGAGACCATTTATGCATGAGGTTGCTTCTCTTCTACTGTACAGGGTCATGGAAGGCCTGGAACCGACCCAGGGGGATTACGAGGCGGGCCACACCCTGGACGGGCTGCCAGCCATGAATGCACTGGTGTCTTCATGCTTGAAAACCCTCCAATGTGGCTCAATTAAAAAATTCTGCAAAGAAGAGTGGATGAAAATTTCTCCACAGTTACATGAAAGACTTATTTCTGGTTTCTGCAAACGCTTGATTGCAGTTGTTGTCACCAAGGGTGGCACAATCCGATATTAGTTTTAGGGGAAATTACTTGTCCACATAAGGCAGGTTTGGACAGCCTTTCTTTTTCTTTTGTATTTACTCGGGTTATCTTTGTTTAATATCCCAATGTGTTTAATGATCTCAATCATTTAATTGTGACACATAATGCAACAAAAAAATCATTATCATTGACTATGATGCTACAAGATAGTTGTTCTTCTGGAAGGTTCTCCTCTCTCCACGAAGAAACACTGGAGCTCTTTCAGGGCCGGGAGGCCCGCTCTTGCTGGTTCCAAACTTCTTCTATTTATGGATGATGGAGGCCACTGTGCTCATCTGGACCTTTAATGCAGAAATTATTCTGTTCCCTTCCCCAGACCTGTGCCTTGATACAATCCTGTCTCGGACGTCTACAGACAATTCATTGGACCTCATGGCTTGGTTTGTGCTCTGACATGCGCCGTTAACTGTGGGACCTAATGTAGACAGGTGTGTGTCTTTTCAAATCATGTCCAATGAAATTATTTACCACCAGTGGACTCCAGTCAAGTTGTGGAGACATCTCGAGGATGATCGGCGGAAACAGGTGGAAATTTTGAGCGTCATGGCAAAGGGTGTGAATATTATTGTATGTGTGACTTTTTTTTCATTTATTATTTTTTTAACACATTTGCAAAGATTTCAAACAAACTTCTTTCACGTGAGGTATTATTGGTAGAATTTTGAGAAAAATACAATGAATTTAAACCATTTTGAAATGAGGCTGTAACAGCAAAATGTGGAAAAAGTGAAGCTGTGAATACTTTCTGGATGAACTGTATACATAAAGCAAACTGTATACATAAAGCATCAAGGTTTACTGAAATAAAACTTTTTAATATATAGATCAATCTTTTTCATACACCATGTTGAGAAACATATTCAATATAAATTAACATTAGATCTCTGAAACTTTATTTAAAGACTGGCACTAGACTGAATTACAGACCTGGGCATAAATTCATCCATAGACTAGAAATATATTCATTAGTTTGAAGCTAAATTTCTCCGAATGTTTTTTTAGCCTGTTAACGTTCACCAAAAATATGGCTGCTTACATCCAAAGTTAATATCGGTATACATCAAAATATATATAATATAAATGTTTTTTCCACTAGAAATATACTCTTCACTCCACTTCTATATTTGGTCATGCAAAAAGGATATGTAGGTGAGACAGGTCCAACTTATCAGTTAATAAATCATTATGGATACACACTCATACACGACACGTTAGATAGCGCGGGTGAATATAGCGTATTTGAAGCCAATACTGTGCCGTTACACCTCATAGCTACACGATACAAAAGTGTCAGGAAATCATAAACGCACAAAAGGTTTAAAACAACCATTTAAGAATCCTGGTAGAAAAGTCACATGACACAAAACGTACATTCTGCATCATTGAACTGGGATACGTCGAGATTTCTGTAAAACTCAGTAAGAGGAAAACAACAACAACAAATCACAGAATAAAATATATACCTCAAGTCACCACGACGACTGTGCTCATGATAGCGTTAGTGATTCAAAGTGCCGAAAGGGAATTTTAAACCTGATACACAATTAGCTAAAATCTACAGAGAACTCCTTTAAAGTTCAGGACTTTTTACGTAACATTTCTGCTCGTTTGTAAGGGATAAAAACTCTGATTGGTTTATTTTAAAGTGCAGGCACTGCGAGAAACGTGAGAACATCTCTATTTTCAAGTAGTCTGTCAGCTCAGAGGGTCTGCAGGATCTCGTTCAGGCTCGTGGAGATGTTAGAAGGTTGAGAAGCAGCGTGATTCAGCAGCAGCGTCGTGCCCATGTGAGCGTGCAGCGATTGGCACAGGTTGGCGGTGGCTCCTCTCACGGTGCCGCTCCTGCCGTGGACCGTGCCGCTCTTGCAGGAGGAGCCGAGGAGGTGCCAGAGCAGCGGGAGCGCTTTCTGCTCGACCAGCTGGGGCTTGCGGGGGTACAGCTCTCTGACCAGCTCTGAGAAACAGAGAGACCGAACAGGACACGCAAACAGGGAAGAGTTATAGAGCACATGTCCGCCAGACTAGAAAACTAAATAATAATATTATTATAAAAATATAATAATAAGTCCAGACCTCAACCTGACTGATCTTCAGAGAGCTGCGCATAAGCAACGGCTCTCGAAAATGACACTAAAGATTAATAACTAATAATTAATTAATTTCAGTGCAAAATGTTGACTTCAAGTTACTGTGCTGAAGCTTCAACATGTTACTGGATCATACAGTGTTGCTTTTTATTCTTTGAGAAAATATAAGATCATTTATCAACTTTTTCGTCAAAAAAAGGTCCTATTCGGGCCCTGATCTGAAAAATAAATAAGTACATTTAATTGAAGGAGGGTGTACTTAATTTTCCTCATGACTCTATGATTCTTACATTTTTTCATTTTCATCCATTCTATACATCAAGGTGATTCATTTATATATTAATAAGGGATCGTAACAGCTGACATTCAATATGAATTCCAACGTGACTGTGTTATATAACTCGACGTCGTCCCTTGTCCAACTTTAACTGTGTTTTTTCCTTAGAAATCTCTCTTTAGATTATTATTGTAAAAAGTGTTACAGACATCCATAAGTAACTCATGTTCCAAAAACACGCAGCCGAGGTGATTTGAGTCCCATATCTCAGCTTATTAAACCTGTGACGTACCTGCAACTCTGTCTACAAGGTCCAGTTTAGCCTTCCCACTGAGAAACTGTGCCTTTGTGCAAAATGGCTGAAGTAGCAGGGTGTTGTCTGAAAAAGAGAGAGTACAATGGTTCTGTATAGGACAAATACGTGAGTACTTGTACCTGCAGAGCAGAACTCGCTTACCCAGGTTCTCCATCAGTGCTTGGACGGCCCCCGTCGCAGCCGCGTAGACGCTGTTGTTCTTCGAGTTGAGGTGATTGTCCACCACGGCCGGAACGAGGATGTGGACCACTGGGACCAAGTTGTCTTTAAGGACGGTGATTATCTTCTGTAAGGCTTCCAGCGCATAGAGGTTCACTTTGCTGTTCGATTCCTGCAGCCGTTCTTTGAAAGCATCAAACACCTAAGTTTGGTGAAAGACAGAACCAGTGTGAGCTACAAACCTATTCTGTGTATATACAAGGTTTTCATTGGCTCTTCCATTTGGAAAGCACTGAGATTTTCCAAAATTATGCTTCGAGTTACTTCTAGCTGGTAATGTAAATGCAGCCTTATTCTCTCTCTCTCTCTCTCTCACACAGATCACTTCTTAAAGCTACTAGAAGCACCAAAAATAAATCAGATAAATTACCGGGAACATGTTGCCCATGACCATATAAGGGTTTTCCTCACAGTCAGCCAGCAGCTGGTCGATGCCCCTGATGCGTTCCCGGAAGTCTTTGGAAGCCAGCAGGGCTCTGAGCTGCTTGACGTACTCGGTTTTGTCTGCGATGCTGTGGAACTGAGCTTTACTGCCGTCTTTGCTGGAATACAAAATAAAATCAATCTACTGCACCTGAGAAACAAACATCTGATCTGATTATCGGCAACTTTTAGAAACATGTACCTGCTGGAGAACTGAGGTTCGCGGGTGAGAGACGAGGCGCGCACCAACCCGCCGCCGGACATGGAGCGCCTGCCTCGAGCCGAAGGCGTGTCCTGAGGGATCTCACCCAGTCCCTGAAGATCACATTTATTACTCAAGCTGTGGCGAGCTAATCGTATTACACTGACCAGATAAACCAGAGCTCCACGGGAGGACAGATGCACTCAACCAGACCTACCTTTGTCTTCAGACTGACGACGGTGTCCCTGATGGTTGCCAGGTCTTTGGCAGGGATGTACTTTTCCACCATCTTGTCAAAGTCACGGTGAGACGACAAGAACAGCAGCATTTGCCGGCCAAAATATCTGAAAGTACGAATGTTAACGAAGGCGCAGGTCAGAAACGCTGTACAGCTTTTAGACTAAATCGGGAGCGGAGGATGAGATCCATGCTGTAACCGAGCTCACCTGGTTTCCTGTGAAGAGTCCTGCGCCAGCTTGGAGACAGCAGGTAGGATTCGGTCAGTGAGATCTTTAGCGCCGGACAATAAGCGGCCAGCGCCGATCTTCTCCAGCAGCGTGTTCAAGTGCTGAGCGGTGCACTTCCTTACGACTGCGTTCAAGTGCCTGTTAGTGAAAGGGAGCAGACAAGAGGAGAAAGGAACATGTGCATTTTAATATTTAGTTAATATAGTCATTGTTATTTGTGGTAAATGAAAAAAAAATCTGAAACTAATGAGTTATTCTAAACATTGTTGAGACAAAAGTTTGTGGACATCTCTCCGTTTTAACTACATTTCTGTGCAGATTTGAACCAATCCTGATTACATCAGCTTCCTGAAGCATACCCGAGTCCTCCGGTGAGAAGTGCGTTCATGCTGCGTGTGGGCGTGCAGTTCTGCACCATGCTATCCAGAGCTGCATCCACGTCCTGCCTGATGAAAGCGTTGTACTCTCCTGCTTTGTGCAGCAGGACTCTGGCTGTTCCCTCCAGCTCCTGGTCCATTCCCTTCTGCAGGCCGGAGTACAGCTCGCCTAAAGTCACCACGGCGATGCGGGACACGCTAGAGCGCAGGTTTCGAACCTGCAAAGCAAGACGGCACACCGAGCGTTTATACACAACCCAGACCTGAATAATCGTACGAAAACCATCATAACTCGTATACAGTCAGCCTCAGATGTCAACATAGAGAGAAGACGACCACAGCCGCGCTGCATCATGGATATTTACAAGTCACTCTATATTCATCAGTCCAGGGAATGAAAATGCTTTTTAATTTCCACTGATATCAGTTTCTTATTCTATAATTCTGTTTCTCCGGATGTAGAATCTCAGAATTCTGATTATTTCAGCATTTAAATACTGGAAGCAAAAGCATGTCTTACCTCCTGAATAAGAGCAAGGCAGACATCGTGAAGTCTACTGCTAAGCACATCAGAGTGATACCGCGCCAAACAGCGCAGGCACGTGAGACCCTCGATTTTCTTCTCCCTGTAGGAAGAGACAGGATTTATTACTGTTACACGGGGAAGAGCGGGTTACTGCAAGTGAGCACTTTTTAGTTCTGAAAGATAGAAAGAAACAAAAGACGCCAGTAATTTTTACAACATTCAAACATGTGCAGAATTCTCTTATAGTTTTAAACACTAATGCACCATGTGCTCTGACTCCTTTCTATCAGAACCAGCATGAACCTTTTCAGCGCTTCGAGCTACAGTAGCGCTTCTATTGGATCGGACTGCATGGGTCAGCCTTCACTCCTCATGTGCATCCGTGACCCCTGGACGCCCATGACCCTGTCTCCAGTTCACTTGTTCTTCTTACATGGAGCATTTTGGTACAGTATTTCCAGACCCCTGCAGACCGGGAACATCCCACAAGACCTACAGTTTTGGACTTTCTCTGACCCAGTCGTCTAGACATCACAGTGCAGCCCTAGTCAAAGTCACTCAAACCAATACACTTGTCCATTTTCATTGTTTTTGCTTCCAACACTTCAGGGACAAAAAGTGTTCACTTGCTGACTAACATATCCCACCCATTTTCAGGTGCGGTTGTAACCAGATATTGTAACTGTAGCTACTGAGACAAAGGCCACATATAAACCTCTGTATATCTGAAAGCTTTTTATAATAAAACCTGCCATTCAGCACAGTTATCTCAGTTATCTTATTATCACACAGAGCCGAGTAACCGTGCTGCGATTATGGGAAGCCATTAGGGTCAAACTTGATCACATGATTAATTTAAGTTAATTTAAGCATTTGTCACAGTGAAAGTCTTTTTTTCGCATATCCCAGCGTAACTGGGGTCAGAGTGCAGGGTCAGCCATAATACAGCGCCCCTGGAGCAGGTACGGTTAAGGGCCTTGTTCGAGGGCCAAACACAGTGGCAACCTGGTGGAGCTGGGGCTCGAACCACCGATCGTCTGATCAGAAACTCAGTACCTTAACAGTCTAAGCTAAAGATTCTAGATTAATCACATACATAATATTTGTACTCATTAATATTGACCACTCCAATATACAGTCTTATGCAAAAGTTTAGGCACCCTTTGATAAATAACAGATTTTGGTGATTTTTTAATTGAAAAGATGTTAACATAGTCTCTCTTTGAAATGGAAAAAATGTACAATATTTTCAGCAAACATTGATGCATAGTTACGTTTTATGTCATAAATTGAACAAAGATAAAAAATAAAAACATTATTGTGGCCCTGTGCAAAAGTTTGTGCACCCTACATAATCAGTACTCAGTAACGCCTCCTCTGGCAGGTATCACGGCTTGTAAACGCTTTTTATAGCCGCTAAAAGTCCTTCAGTTCTTGTACTTGGGATTTTCTCCCATTCTTCCTTGCTAAAGGCTTCTAGTCCTGTAATATTCTCTGGTCGTCTTGCATGCACGGCTCTTTTAAGATCTACCCACAATTTTTCGATGATGTTTAAATCAGGGGACTGTGATGGCCGTTCCAAAACCTTCAGCTTGCGTCTCTTGAGGTTTTCCATAGTGGATGTCGAGGTGTGTTTAGGATCATTGTCCTGTTGTAGAAGTCGTCCTCTTCTCAGCTTCAGCTTTTTTACAGATGGTGTGATTTAGTGGAATCCATTCTTCCTTCCACCCGTGCAGTGTTTCCTGTGCCACTGGCTGCAACACAACCCCAAAGCATGATAGATCCACCACATGCTTAATAGTGGGCAAGGTGTTCTGTTCATGAAATGCTGCTCCTTTTTTCTGCCTTTACTGATTGTGGCCAAAGAGTCTATTTTAACTTCATTAGTCCACAGCACTTGTTTCCAAAACGCATCAGGCTTCTGTAGATGTTCTGTTGCAAACTTCTGACGTTGGATTTTATGATGTGGACGCAGGTAAGGTTTTCTTCTGCTGACTCTTCCATGAAGGTCTTGTGGAACGGTGCACCACCACTCCTCCACTTTCATTTTCAGAGACTTACACAGCTGCTTAGAGGAGCCCATGGTTGTTGAGTGTCTGCAAGTGTGTGTACAAGGTTTGAAGAGTCAAAGTATTTGTAAAGCGTTGAAATTGACATTTCCTAATGACAGCCGTTGCCGTGCATCAGATCTAACGAGCTTATTAAGGTCTGAAACCTTGTAAAAAGAATCTGGAACTCTTAGGGTGCCAAAGCTTTTGCACAGTGCCATAATAATATTTTTATTTTTGTTCAATTTATGGGATAAGAAGTAACTATGCACCAATGTTTGCTGAAAATATTGTGCATTTTTTTCCATTTCCAAGAGAGGCTGTGTTGGCATCTTTTTAATTAAAAAAAAAATCACCAAAATCTATTATTTAGGCATCAAGGGGTGCCTAAACTTTTGCATAAGACTGTATAATGTTTAATTTTTGCATTAAGATTCCAATGAACTCCAATTGTTCCACTTTCAATTCCCTTCAGTGATAATACTCACTTATGATGGTTCAACTTACAAATTTCTGGACTTTACGCTGGTGCACAGCAACTTGGGTAAAAAGTAAAAAACATTTTCATCTTCTCACAGGCTTACAGTACACAGGACAGCAGTCTACTGTAATGCCAGATGATTACTTGCTCTGCGGATGGTTAAGCTAGGCGAGGCTAAGCGATGGTGTTCAGTAGCTGAGTGCATTTTCAACTCAAGCTAGTTTTAACTTTTGATGGGTTTCTCAAGACGCGGCTCTATTGTAAATGGAGGATCATCTGTAATCGCTAAAGGTTTGAGATATGCATGATTTTTGGTGATACAAGATTAGATTAGATTAGAACAGATTAGACAGCAAGATCATTAATTACAGTAACATCAGAGAACATTCCTACTGCAGGAGCTGCACAGAAAACATAAACTGTCCTGGTGTAAGAAGATAAAGAGAATAGACAGACGACAGACGGATATGACGTAACGGCAACAGTCCTTAACATCAGACATTTAAGATATAAAGCCTGATGAGTAAATCCTGAGCACTTTAATAATGGATGAGTCAGTCAGCGTGTCACGTTCACCCTGCGCTCTATGAGAGACGGCCTCACCAGTCGTCTGAGCTGAGCAGTCTGAAGCTCTGCGTGAGCGCGAGCTCGGGTCTGGAGAACGGCCGCAGCTCCACCTGCTCGTTGGGATCCTTCTTTGGGGTCCCCGGCATGATTTCATCTAAACGGAAATGTTCAGAAAAATATTCTTTATATATAAGACTTGTTCCTTTTCATACACACATCCATAACATTTAAGACGACGCTGTAGCATTACCCGAGCTGTTGGACAGAGACGGCTGTGCTCGGGTCAGACTGGGAGCTCTCCTCCGCCGGGGTAGCGTGTGTCTGCTCGGGAGGCCCGCGGGAGGGCTCGGCTGATGATGAGGGCTGGAACATTTCTGAGGATTCTGGGGTCCCTGTGCACTTGTAGGACTCCTGGGTGATTCCCTTTTGAGGATTTCAGTCTTACTGGAGAGTAAAACGCTACCGTTCAGCTGAATCTCTGGAAACAGGACGGAATTGCGGCAAATTATCATCTGCTAGTTAGCGAAAGCATGAGGAGCACGACATGAGGACGTCATCAAACTCTTACCTTTCAGAGACGCTGCTTCATCTGAGGTCACCTCCGCTGTTGTGCGTCTGCGGCTCTGCCTCATTCGCGGTGTGGGCTGGGCTTCTTGCTGTTCTAACCAGTGGTGGCGCATTTTGTCCCTCGTGAACTTGGACAGCTTCACCTTGTCCTGTAATTACAAGTTTGAAATGTCTAGAAGAAGGGAGAACACGACGCCCCTCGGCTGGGGACAATCAGAAACGCAAGACTTGAGCGCTACGTGAAAGATTAAAATAAAGATGACAGAGGACAGTAAAAGACACGCTGCTCAAACAGCAGCTCAACCTGACTAGCAAAAATCTGTCTAGGACATGATAACGTAAGACTGGAGTCTAAGACTACTTACTATGACACTCGGGCAAAACAGAGAACAAGATACGCTCACCAGTTGTTCCTTTTACTATACACACAGTGTAGCTCTGAAAGCATTGAAAAGACTGACACAGACCATACACCGTTCTCAACATGTATATTACAAGTGTAAGACTGTGTGTAAAAATAAAATAAAAGTCACTATAGCAAATACAACGTGTTGAATAAACACTGAAATAATCGAATGAGCCCAATCATGTGTACACGTCCATCTTTGGCAGACAGTAATAAATATTAATGAGTATGCAAATGCACCAGTCTTGTGACAAGGTGTCAAAACAACCAAGATTCCGGAAACCCAAACAAGTGAAGATTTTTCTTTCCGTGAAAACTTGTGTCAGCTCTGCATCCGCCATGATGGTTGTTTTGAAAAAAAAAAAATATATATATAAAATGAGGTCTCACATGAGCTCAATTTTCAAAAATTACTTTTTACATGATAGATGTGCAAGGCCAAGACAATACCGGTATCACTCATCGTTTTTATGAATATTCTTCTAATCTGTTATCACCAGGGGGCGTGGTGGCTAGTGCTTAGCACTGTGGTCTCGTGTCTTCAGGGTCGAGGGTTCGATTCCCACCTCGGGCCTGTGTTAACTCGAGCGAGAAGGATTTTCTCACCGTTCCCTCTTCGGTTTCAGGGCCGTCATCAGAATCGAGGCGACTCCCGGAGACGGCGTGGCCGTACACTCCAGCTGGGGGCTCGTACGAGGCTTTGCTCACGGACCCATCCTGCTCGGGACACGCCGTCACTTCGAGACGACTCGGAAGAACCATGCTGCCGAAAACCCCTGCCATGGTACAGGGTCAAAAAAATCAAAGGCGTCTTTATAAAAGTGACAATAAATCTTCCGTTTACAGCAGAACGAATGTACTTACCCCTCCCAACTACCCCCTCGGACATGTCATTAACACCGGAGGCCTTTGTGCTGTGTATCTGAGATCCTGAAAGACAGAGACTCTGCGATAAACACTACTGCTGATTATATATTACATTACAGAGAGTAAGAGGAACAAAGAGAGAGTGAAGTTTTGAACGAAAAATTAATTTCCAGATCTCTCTGTCGCTTCTTAAATAAATTCTATTCATGTCGTCTTCCTTAGTCCTTATACAACAAAGACGCATAACTGAGCAGCTCTGCTCGAGCAGGAGGTAAATCTAGTCTTTAGGCTGGATAAATGTGAATAAAAGCACGAATCAGGTCATGATCCGTCCAGGACTGGGAGCTCTAGAGACGGCTAACACGTGTGGAGTGGGTGAGAGAGACGTGCTATTCTCTCTGCTGTCAATCACAGAGACTTTAATCAGTGTTGCGTGACCGTTCATGTGTTCAGCTGCTGTGTGATGTTGCCCGGGCAACGGGTTAAAAAGGTGTGGTGGCTGGATTCAGGTGTCTCACAGGAAGCACACACTAAACTCTATCCCTCAATGAGTAGCTGCTGTGTGACAGAGGCGAGAGATAAAAAGGTCTTCAAACACCATTTATTTAAATTCCACGCTGCACCCATGATGTGGAGACGAACTCACCTTTGGCCGGCCTCAGAGCTCTGAGCGGCTCGCGTCCCGCAGGTCTGCCCTGTGGAGGCGGAGACGTCTCTCTCGGCTTCTCCTCTGCCGCTCCGTTAGAGTACGAGACTCTCTGACCGACGACGCTGACGCTCACACCAGTACAGAGCTTCTCCTGCTGTAGGACTCCTGCGACAGAGCACACACAGATCTGAAACGCGTTCACACAGAACACACGAACCACGGACCAACTACAGCGCACCACCTGCGGGCCGTCGTATGGAAACACACCTTGAGGACCGGCTTCCGTGGAGGAAGGAGTTTTCCTTCTCCCCGATGGCACTCTAGTGATCCGTGTTCTTGCTGTCGAGTTCCCCGGGCTGCAACGAGGAATTGAAGCTTTTTAATTGGTTTATTAATTGCTCAGTACTGATGATAGTGTAAATAACTGTATAGTGTTGGTATGGAAGCACTGAAGTCTGTGTGTCTGGGTATGGGTTTACTGGTCTCATTTATCTCAAACACTACACATCTATGCACAAAGATAACAGATAAACCCGTACCTGCTCTTGGTGCCGTTGATGGTAGGAGTGGTTGGAGAATAGAGGCTGGACAGGCTGCTCTCACTCAGCGGGCTCGTTAATGACGGAGACGTCTGAGACGACGAGTCGAGGTTTGGCTCGAGTTTAACAGCCGAGTCTGGACTGTCTGGATCCGGCTCGGAGCCGCTCGCGCTCGCCTTCGCTCGCTTTTTTGCCGCGCTGTTGCGCAAAGAGCGCAGCGAGTTCATCATCTGTTGTAAAAATAAAATACACAAATGAATTCACGCTGAGCTTAATAAATCTTAACCAAAGGATAAAAAACAAATTACTGTAGCTTACACTTTCTAACACGTTTAGCACTCGTGCTGTTAACAGGAACTGGACAATAAATGTAAGGAAAGAAATGTAAGGTGCTTCCTAGAATGCAAAAACACAACACGCACCTCCTCCTTGTCCACGGGCTCCTCATCCGGGTCCTGCAGGTTCATTCCGGTCAGGTCGAGGTGGAGATTCCTGCACCGCCGATCCCTCGGATTCCCCGCGTCCGGCGCAGACAGCTGCGTGATTGGGGAGATGGGTGGAGAGGACCTGACTGCGTTCAGAGCCTGAGGGAACGACGAGGACGACGCAAGACTGGTTCGAGAAGTGTGCTTTGGAGAACACCTGGAGGAGCCGGCCTCACCTGCGCCAAGGGGTTGAGGTTTGGGTTAGGAGTATGCAAGTGTGTGTGCTGTGTGAATGTAATGCTGCCCTCAAAGACACGCGGTTCTCCTGGATCACATGGTCAACAAAAACAGAATCCAGTGGTCTAATGATGAGTTCATCCATATAAACCTCGAGATAATAATGAGTGGAATCTAATAGTTTTCAAAAGATTGCAGTGTGGATTACTTCCTTTATGAAGCATTTTCTCTTGCAGACATGAGTTTGGAAAGAATTTTTTTCCTTTAATAAGTTAATATAAAGCAAAATATAAATATAAAAAAAATAAAAATGACTTTTTCACAACACTGCATATGAGACGTACTTACTGTCAGCCTCTACTGTATCCTGCTATAAACTACAATAAACCTAAAACAACGACATCGTATTTCCCAGTTATGTGTGAATGTGACTCCGCCCTCACCATTACTATTCCTCCATGGACTGGGCTCCCTGTGTCGCGGGCTTATCTCCCGGTTGTTGGGCCAGGTGTTGGACATGGAGAGGGCGGAGTCAGCGTGGGATCTGCGGGACAGTGTGGGAGTTAACGGCACCCCGGGCAGACTGGCCAGAGGGTAGGAGGGCAGCAGAAAGGAGCCAGGAGGAGTGGGATTAGAGGGAAGAGAAAACGTGCGCTCCACGTTGGAGTTTCCAGACCCCGGGAGCCGACCCGTCCTGGAAAGACCTGCAGTGGAGAGAGACAGAGAGAGAGAGAGACGGACTAAAGACCGGTGTAATGTGTGACCGCACAAGCTGGAGGACGTGTAATCAATATCCGAGCGTGACCTCTCTCAGCGTCGCCGGAGCTGGCTGCTTTGAAGATGTCCGGGTTCGAGTCTAGGCTGCCGCTTCGCCGGAGTCTGGCCGCGGTCTCTCTCCTCCGGCCAGAAGTGCGTGACTGAAGTGGTTCTGCTAAATTGCAAAAGAAAAAAAAAATCTGTTCTCAGCACAAATGCAGACACTGGACGCCTCATCAGGAACACGACAGTAATTCTGAGTACGGACTGAGTACATCTACCCAAACTTTACCCAAAGCCTCTGCGCTGCTGCTCCACAACTGGCTCAGTAGATAACTGCAGGTGTACAAGGTTCCTAATCAACTGTATGTCTAACTTCAAACAGAGACGTAACAAAGCAGACGTGTAGTGTGTGTTTCAAGGCACAATCTGTATTTATAAACCCCTTATAGACCCCTACACCCCTTACCCCACCCATCCCGAACTCCAAGCCAGCCTTACATGACTGAGAAAAAGACAAGACACCAGGCATTTAAAAAATAAATAAATAAATAAATATATATAGAAGAAAAGAAAAGAAAATGGAGCTGGATATCTGGGTTTTAAAAAAACAGCCACACAAATAAGAAAGGGATTAACCCATAAAACTATATGAAAAAAGTGGAGTTCCTTTTTTTTATATGAAAAAAGTTCCTTAAAGGAGTAAAAGAGTTATAGTCAAATAAAATCAGTTTGATGGACAGCTGGGTTCTGCACGATGAACATCGTGGTGGATTTTCTCTGGACAGTAAAAATGTGTGTGTAGCTTTTGAGTGTCCTATCCTGCATCTTGTATCAGTCACGTGATCCAACGTCGGGATTTATTTCACATAGTTTATTATTTAAGCATCGGTCCCGTTCTGATTGCCATTTATTTTTGATGTATTCATTTAAAATTGGCTTTAAATCTGTAAAGGGTATAAAGCATTTGATTGTTTTTTTGCTAATGCTTCTTTGGCAGTTTTGTCTGCTCTCTCAATACCAGGGATTCCTGAGTAAATCAAGTGGGCGGATATAGTTTGGTTTCTTTTCATAGATTATTGAATGTCGATTTGTGAAGACTGATGGATACGCTGGCTTGTATATTGTAGTGTCAATTTTAATCATCTGTTTTGGGTGAGAAGACATCCTTCCACTTAAATAAAATAGAACGCGGGCCAGGAGGGACACAGAGGACAATAATGGACATTCGGCTGGAGTTAGACGTTTATCTCCCTCCCCAGTGATGCCAGAAAGAACAATCAGAGGGTCTGGTTCAAGATCGCAATCCAGTGTGTGAGACGGGGTCTAAAAGACGTCCCTCCATAAACTCTACCAAAGTAGGACATGTCCAATATATATATATGAATAAGAGACACCTCGCGGCTCTTACATTCATCACAGCAAGGATGGACATCTGGGTAGAAGCGAGAGAGCTTAAGTTTGGAGAAATCAGCCCTGTGTACAACCTTAAACTATAATAAAGAGTGACGGGCGCGTAAGGAGGTGGAACTGACAAGCTTGAGAACTGAGTTCCAAGTATCTTCTGACCTTTGTGCAGTGGCGACAAACAGAGGAAATTATCTTTAAGATTTGCATCAGGAGAATCAGAGAAATTTGGAATCAAAGAGCCAATGAAATATCTTACTTGCAGGTGTCTGAAAAAGTGAGATTTGGAAAAGTTGAACCTTTCAGACAGCTGTTCAAACGATGCAAACTAGTGATAAATAAAAGAACTACAAAAACTACAGAATATTCAGATTCAAATGAATGTGTTGCATTTTAAAGATCAGCAGTGCGTTCAGCTGTGACAAGCAGACAAACGATCACGTTTTCATGAACACCAGACACTGAGATACAGAGAACGAACGGTAAACTATAAGACATCAGCCATCATTTACAGTCTGTAACACAACCACGTCTCTCACACACACACACACACACACACACACACACACACACACACACACACACACACACACACACACTTTCCGTTCAAACATCTGGTTTATTTTAGAGGGAATGTGGGATTATTCCTGGGGTCGTACAGACACCTGCTTCACTGCCAACATCAACGCACCAGTGTGGCACAAAGACGCCTTTATAAACTGCATCCACGTGGACGAGTGACGTGTTACAGCTGCTTTATGACTCAATATACTAGCTGATGTGTATTTAAAACTCGCCTCCTTCTTTCCATAATATCAGGTTAGTCAGGCCAACGTACTACACATGGGAGGGGGAACCAAAAAAAATAAAACACACCCACAAATCAAGTGAACACCAGCTGAGCACGAGTCCGAACGCAGATCCTGTAGCATTAGCTCGCCAGCTCGGACTACGACCCCACGTCTGTTCAGTTTGCGGGGATGATGAGTGTACTCGGAATTTCTCAATCACAACCTGAACTTGATGTAAACTGTTCTTTCCTTCAAACGCATCTTGAGTGAATTTCAGGGTAAACAGTGTGTTTTATGGATTCGGCTCATCGCGTACACCACTGAGCACTCTCTGTTGTAGAAAGACGAGTGAAACGTACACTCTGTGCGGTTCATTTGTTTAGATTTGCAACTAGCGGTCGCTAACTGTCAGTTGCCAGCTCCGCCAGTCGCGGTTAGTTATGCCAGGTGTGGAAGGATATGTGTGGGCGGAGCCAAATAACTAGAAACTAATCAAAATCTGTTGATAATAAATGGTGTTTGTGAAACAATATCACAATAGAAGTCAAAATTATATCGCAGTAATTTGCCGCTCATTGCAATTTTAATTCATTAATCAAAATAGTCTTATTTTAAGCAATTCCATTATAAGAAACAGATGTTCTTGCCACCTAAAGTTAAACCATGAAGCACTTCTGTCCTGATGATTTTCATGTATACTGACTGACCTACTAAGACTGGAGACTCCTTCCATAAACATTAAATAAAAACCAGATTTCAGACAGCCTTGTTTTTATTTCTTTCTCAACACCGCACGTCTCTTTGTTGCTAGGCTTAGATTAGATTACAGGACGTGACCTCCAGTCTCCACTGACCAGCTTTCACAGCCAATTTTCACTCGCTCAGACTCAATAAAACTGAAGAAGGGTGTGATAATCACATGCTGAGGTGTTAACAAGCTGATAGGAATTAAAGCAGGAGGCTATGATGAACCTGGCAACACTTAAGGCTCTGAAACGCTTAGCCGAGAGTCATGGGGTTAAACCTGAAGACGCGTCACCACTCGTGACACTAAACCACGTCAGCAGCTCTGATTTTAAACAAGCTTTATAATACCAAGGCATCGTAGTGATTAATGAGGAAGAAGAATGAGAGAATATGAAAGAATGAACATGTCTGGCGAGAGAGACGGACTTACCCGAGTGTGTGACACTGGGCTCCTGATTCGGCCTCGTGGAGCTCGTGAGATCTTCAAGACTCGACTGAAACAGTACAAATTATAATTGTGTCAGAAAAAAGTTATGGTGCGGAAATTAACATCAACCATCGTGCATTATACTGCATGGTCAAAACTATACGGACATCTGACCATCACGCACTCAGAAACCAGGTGAGAAGAAATAAGCACACCCTGTAATTAGTGCTGCACAATTAATCACACAAAAATCTAAATCACAAATGATTCAATTACAAAAGGCTGCAATTTATTACAGATAATATATACATACAGTACATTGCTGGGAATTTATGTAGAATGTTATTGGTGTGTATAAGTGTATAATTTAAGTATCTTTTTTCCTACATACTGTATAAATAGGAGGACAGACGCTTTCATATTTATCTCAAAAATATTCTAGTAGGAGTTCATCGTAGTCTCATGGAGAAAAAGTAACCCAAGTGCTGTGCCAGTCCAGAAGTGAGACAAATCACCCCAAGTCCAGCACCGTGCTGCACACAACCACAGCTTTTGAGGTTGTTGTTTTCTTTACCAAGCATGAAGCTGAACCTAATGAACAAACATCCATCAGACCAAAGGAATCACAGGAATCAGGACCAGATGATACTGATTGCTGATCACAGTGTGTGTGTGTGTGTGTGTGTGTGTGTGTGTGTGTGTGTGTGTGTGTGTGTTACTGGGATCTTTGATTTAAAGTCTTCCATTTATTGAGCAGTACTGTTTATTTACTTACTATTTATAGCTTTAAAAAGAATCTGTTCTTAACAGCAATGCACAAAAATAATTCAGATCTGATAAAGTATTATGAATTTAAAACATTTATTTATGGAATTCTATTAAATTTTTCTTGTATAGCACTTTTACCAACGGTCATTGTCACAAAGCAGCTTTACAGAATCAAAAGAAAATTCTGGAAATGTGTGTGAAATGTGAGAAAATGTTTATGAAAACAAATGATCAGATTGTCCCTTTGCAACATATTTGTTAAATTATGTGTGAATGTGACTTCTTAATGTTCTTATTAATTCATGTAGATTTTACAGAAAGTGAAACAAATAGAATAGCCTACGCTCGACTAAAGAGCGAAACTTTGCATCTCCTGTAGCATCAAGGGGCTCTCACACGCCAAAATGCGTAGAAACTAAATCTAAAATGCGACGGTCCTGCTGTAACTCACTCATCATAACGTACAGCACAGGGAACAAAGCTGCATCAATGAATGATAAACCGAAACTGAACGCTTTTATATAAACACACACATACACACACACACACACACACACACATACACACACACATACACACACACATACACACACACATACATACACACATACAACACACATACACACACACACACACACACACATACACACACATACACACACATACAACACACATACACACACATACACACATACACACATACATACACACACACATACACACATACATACACACACACACACACACACACACATACACACACACACACACACACACCAGTCACTGAGTACTTGATGACACAAAAAAAGTTTTAAAAAACTTTGCATACTGCAAATGTGACGCCTTTAAAAGAGAGACTTGGTGATATTCCCAGACAGGCGGCGGCGTGCTGACAGGGTCGACGTCTCGTGTATTTTGCGTCATCGTAATATTATCTGTTTATGTGATCGAGTTCAGAGACAACCGTTCTGTGTACAGCCGAGACGGGTCGTGGCCGATTGATTGGAGCACCCTTATTCCTGAGAACACGCCTACAAGACTGTTGCCAAGCAACCGTTCTCGGTATAGAATGGTGAATTTCACATCGTTTTTCCGAGACGACCTTATAACCCTCGCCAGATTGATGAGTAGCAGCAGGGGCGTCTCTCAGGCCAACATGACGTAGAAGACCAGAACACCAAACTGAAGGGGATCTCCTGCTACAGAGGACGTCTCACATCTTCAGGATTACATCATACTGACTCCATGTTTCTTTACACTTTATAGTGCAAAAACAGATGCAAAAATATCCAGGTTGGTATTCACATAAGAGGCTGTATTGCACTGTACAGATATACATCCACCTCCATAATTATTGGCACCTTTTCCCAAACGCAACAGATTTTTTTTTTTTTCATGAAGAGTATTCCTTCTTAAAAACTCAACACTGAAACATGACTGGATATGTGAAATGAAATGCAAAACTCCAGCTATTATTAACCGCTCTGTCACTAGGAACTCTTTCTCTGAGATTTAAGGTTTCCCCCAAAGGCTGAGGATCTTAATTAGACTCGTCTCGAGTCTCCATCACACCACTAGCGGCGAGATTCTGCATCAATGCTGCTGCGTCGGGAACAAAAAGTTCTCGCTCTTCCGCTCTTCTATTACCGGAAGCCGCTTTGATTTAATCAGTTATAAATAATTAAGCAATTTTGTTAAGCACAGGCAAAACGTTTTTAAATAAATAATTAATAAATAAACAAACAGTCATTTTAATTCCGTCTTTCTGACCACTGTGAAAAAAAGTGACGCTCCTTTAAATCACGATGATGGTTTTAAACGCAGGTTAAAATGAAACGCTACACCGTACAATCTAATCTACAATCGGACACACTCGCAACATATTTAACCTTAAACAAGTGGCTCTCCTCGTGATAATGATCCGTGTCGCGGTCTATAGAGCTCGACTCAGGTGTCATGAAGCTCAGCGAGGTGAACAAAATATGTTGCAGGCTTTTTAGCGGCGCTGTGGGAGCCTGTAACCGGATCGCCGCCCTGTCCGTCTCTGTGACATCTGACCCCTTCGGAGGAATCTTTTCGCGTTCTTAGCAGCTGTTAACAAACCTGGCAACATGGCAACTAGATTCCATGAGTCATCACTCAGGTATGTTAGTCTGCGAAGATCAAGACAATAAGTGTTAAAAAGAACTTTGAGTTTGAGCTTTAAGAGTGGAGCTGTACGAACCACGGCAACGTGTGGAGGAAAAGCTCAGGGGAAAAAGTCACAGGATCACAATTGTACGATTTAATACCACAGCTTTTTAACATTTCACTTTCTTTCAGAGGAAAAACACGATGCAAAACATGACA
The DNA here is from genome assembly GCA_011419295.1 of Clarias macrocephalus. Taxonomy (NCBI): domain Eukaryota; kingdom Metazoa; phylum Chordata; class Actinopteri; order Siluriformes; family Clariidae; genus Clarias; species Clarias macrocephalus. The sequence goes on along the minus strand of JAAGKR010001986.1, from coordinate 66,127 downwards.
GGGTTTTCTTCCTTAGTGGAAAATACAAGTCTGTCAACTTTTCTTTTTCTGCATATTTAATGAATTTATTCAGATTGTATTTGATCGACATTCCCACAAAAGCCGTCAGAATTTCCCAGATGAACATTTTCATAGAACCAGCCTACTGTATATTTCTCATTTCCCCCTGCAACACCTCACTCTCCTGTCAGCTTCAGAAGTTTTACCATAGCCTTTAACCTTTAACCTTTAAATAAGGGATCCGTACAGGAAGTATGGCGTGATTCCTAACACCTCATTTTGCCCCACATTTGGCAAAAACACTCAGCAGGGTCACCTGACACCCAGCATGTGGCCCAAGTGTCACCTCCAGCTGATGCATCACATCACACACACAATACACAAAACACACACACCTTTGATTAATTAGTCACTAGGCTTCTAATTAGACAAAATGCTCAGGGTTCACGCTCAGAGTTTAGAATTAAACATCACTCATCCATCACCGGGTGACGCACCAGCGATGACGAGAAGCCTGCACTGCTTACTCCTGCCTAAATTAGTCCGGACATCCGAGTTGATCTACACGCTACAGATAAAGCTGTTACCAGGACAGACAGACACACAGACAGACACGTGATTCATGGAACAGGAGATGATTTCCAACCTCGAAATTTAACTTGCACACGACCGGATGAATATCTGTAACTGGTTACATCATGCAGACATATCAGCTTGATCTGTTCAGTGCCAGAGATGTATAGATATATATAGAGAGAGGGAGGGAGATAGATAGATAAATAAACAGACAGACAGACAGAGAGGCAGACAGACAGACAGAGAGGCAGACAGACAGACAGAGAGGCAGACAGACAGATTCTTTATTGTCACTGCTCGGGGTCCACCGAAATTACATGACCCTCCTTATGGGATATAAAAATAGTATAAAGGAGTAGAGAATAAATAGATCAATATAAAAGATTATACAGTAAATATTAACATAAGTTGGTTCAGTCATGACTGGTCAGATTATACATTTTAAATATAACAGTTTAAATAAAAATTTAAGCACAACTATTTCCTTAACATATGTTCCTGTGTATCTATAAGAGAACTGTCTCGGTTTAACAGTTTGTGGATTCATTTTACACAATCTCTCTTTTCAGTTTGTTTTCTACTCATTAAACATTTTTAAGTTTATATTAGGTGTAAATCACTCAGGTAGCAGTGAGGTAAAGCATCACGTATCAAAGACTTAAAATGACATGTGATTTAAGAGGTTGTGGTTGATTTGGTGACTCCGGTTATGTTTGTGTGTGTGTGTGTGTGTGTGTGTGTGTGTGTGTGTGTTAGAAAGCTGTCATGGTTGCTAGTAATAACGCATCAGATTTTATACGGTTTCTACGTTACAGACGTGACGCCTGATCGCTCTACAAAAACGTCACCGACCGGCAATTCCACAAGCTGACAACTCAATGACCCACGGAGTGCCAGCTGAACCCAGCTCGGGTTCTGTATACCCCCTGACCGGCGTGTGAACCGTTTGGACCTACATGCCATAAAATCCAGGCACCTAGTAGAAAAATGTAAACTTCAACAACAAACAAAAACAAATAGACGCCTCTGATGTTGCATTCTCTTTGAACACCAAACATATATTCTATATAAGATTAAAGGCGCAGTTTAAAGGTAACCCCTCACCTTGTTGGTAAAGTTCCCGTTCGATACGCCGCAGGGTTCCTGATCTCCTGCGGACAGCAGGCCGGACCTCTCCCAGGGCAGTTTGTTCTTGCCGGCACTCATTATTCTCCTCTGTAACGGCATCTCGTCGGTCAGAGAGCCGACGCTGCTGTAGGCGCTCATCCCTTCCGGGTCCACGTCCGTCCTGTGGCTCCTGGCGCTGTTCGATCTCCCCCCGTTAAGGATCCAGTCCAGATCGGCGCCGGATCCAAACTGGGGCGTGCGCCGCTGGCCGGGTTTGGGGAGAACCAGTGCGTACTCCACCGTACCGTCCGCGGACAGCCGAGGGAGGATGTGTCTGGCTCTTCTCGCCTGTACGGCGGCCATAAGGCCGTCAGCATCACCGGTGAGCTCCACCCTGTCTACAGCCTTCATGATCGGCTGCTTCTTGCCCGTGTCGAGACAGTAATCGAAGACGGCGAAGAGCTCCAGGGCCGCGTGCCGCACCCTCTTCTTGCTGTCGGCGAGATAAGGGGCGACCAGGAAACACAGGTGCGGGATGTTGAAGTCCTTCCTGGGGTGCGCGAGCACGGCGGCTGTGATGACATTAAGGACATCCTCTCGCACTCTGGAGTTTTTGTGCTTCAAATGTCGCGTCACGAGATCCAGGATTTTCTGCGGCCCTACGGCCCGCATGAGCTGCCGGAATATCATCATGTACTCGTTCCTGGGAACGGTGCGCGTGTCCCCCAGGGTTTTAACGGCCGCCTGGACGATCTGTCTGTAGTACCGGTCCACATCGCTGTCGAGCTTCTGAACGAGGAGGTTCAGGACCTGTAAAGTGCCGTACAAGACCTTAAAGTTTGGGTCGTCTAGGAGTTTGTCTAAAAAGTAGACGAATTCCACGATAGTGTCGAAGGGAACGGATTTCAAGTCCAGCTCGGACAGGAGGGATTTCAGCTCTTCGACGCCGTTCGTTCGATTCTGGTAGTTCTCATGGTCGAGGAGTTGTTCGTGTAACTCCAGAGGTATTAATCCATAAATCATCGTTGACCGAACGAGCCCGAGCTCCGGCGATTTCTAAGAGCCTGGAGATTCGGTGTTATTTATATATGAAGCTCATCTTGACCAGAGGTGTGAGAGCGCCGCGTTAGAGGAGCGGTCGCGAGGAAAGAACGAGCTCGGAGGTGAGAGGTGGCGAGAACGTCGAAGACACACCCGACACGTCTGTGAGGAGCCTCCTGAGCAAATGGGGGGGTGAAGGGACACGAAGAGGACAGCACACGGCCATTGTGACTCAAAAACAAGACACACACACACACACAGGTAACGGAAACCTGTCGCTTTAACCGGCTTCAGAGCGACAGGAGGCACTGCTGGTTAGTGTTAACTAACTACCCGTGTCATCTCTAAGACTATGTGGAGCTGGTGAGGAGAGACAGGAAGCACAGAGCTCGCTCTCACACACACACACACTCTCTCTCTCTCTCTCTCTCTCTCTCTCACACACACACACACACACACACACACACACACACACTCACTCACCGTTTAACATGGTTTATGGTCAGAGTTTGGCTCGGTAAATCCCCCAAACCTGCGACACTCATCACCTTCACACATCTAGAACACGGGTTTAACTAATTTAACCAGCTAACCAGTTAGCAGCGTGTTTTCTCTCCGTGCTAAAGCCTAACTTAACCAAAACACAAGGCTGCAGGTCAGACATCACATTCCAGCTGCTCGCGCTCTCTCTCTCTCTCTCGCTCGCTCGCACGCACGCACGCACGAACGCACGCGGCGGGTTACACTCCGGGCTCGAGCCTGTACACTTTGTGTTCCTCTGGTTTTAGTCGCGCTCCTCCTCGCTCCCTCGCGCTCCTTTGCTGCTCCTGCAAAGCAAAATGGCGCAGTACGTCACAAACCAGCCGCTGCCATGGCGACGACGAGTCTGGGGAGGAAGCGCCGGAAGTCAGGTCCCGCAATGCACCATGGGAACTGTAGGAATTCGTTTAAAGGCGTGTTCGGCTTCTGTTATATTAACGATTAGCATTAGGACGTGTCATTGACGGTTAAGTTTGTAGAAACAGTTAAAATGTTAAATCTAATAATAATCTGCTTATCTTTAATGTGATCAGTGATATCATTATTATTTCAGGTTGAAGCCCACGTACATGTCTGTGTCTTCCTGTACAGCAGACCTCTCTGTCTAACTGTCTAACTGACGTCTTGTTTACACTAAGTTGTTACTCGTTACAGTTAAACCTTGGATTGCGAGCATAATTGGTTCAGGAAGTGTGCTCGTATATCAAAACACTCGTATATCAAAGTGAATTTCCCCCATAGGAAATAATGGAAACTCAGATGATTCGTTCCACAGCCCAAAAAATTAATATAAAAGTAATTAATACAAAATATAAAGTAAAAATAACAAAAATTAACCTGCATTTTACCATTGAAAAGTGTAGTAACGCAGAGCCGACAGTTCTGTAACCTATGTCTTTATTGACAACAAAAGAAAGACATGAAATAGTTATAACAAAAACTAATGACACATGCTCTCTGTTTCCCATGTTTAGCTGCTTTGTTCGCCGCTCTTTTTGAGCATGCCAATCCTTACCATTACTAACTACTGCCATCTAGTGGATAGGTGAACAAAACCCCACCTTACTACAAAAAGAATCCTAGCTGGAGTGATTGAGACAAGAGAGAGTAGAGGAGGAAGTAGTGGATATTAATAGATAATTAATATCTATTGGTGCAGGTGTTTGTTTACATTGAGACAGTAGCGCTTTAGTAGTTTATTTTAAAGTAGATTATTAAATCCAACACATGATGATTTCACTTATGGTGCAGGTTAAACTTCAAATAGATATCTAATGAATCTGCAAAAGATTTCTTAAATTCTGTAAACACAGTTTTGTGTGATGCTGCGACAAAATCTAGCACATAACTGTTCATAACGTCACTTCAACTCAGCATTTTGATTTTAGACGTATGACACTGTCACGTGACAATAACTCTTTATTATATTTAAGAAGGAAAGCGAACAGAAACATTGTTTTAAGGGAAAAGACATAACATGTCATTCCCCCAAAAACTATTTACGAAATGTATAATGATCTGTCTTAAAATCAAAGGTTAAGTTTCAAATAAGTAAAATTTTAGTTAGATAGCTGGTTCTGATAGGCGCCACTTCTACTGTAGATCTCTCTCTCCTCAGCTTCACTGTCCTTTAAAGCTGACTTTCCAGTCCAGTCTCCTCAAAAACATCTTTAAATGCTCCCCTCCCTGATGAGAGCCTCTTAGCACTGCTTCCTCTCCCCACTTCTTGGAGCTGCCACCACATCTCACCTCTCCTGTGTATACAGTATTTCCTTCAGGAGAGCGGTACGTGCTCATTTTTCTGCTGTTCCTCACAGAGTCCCGTCGGGTGTTTCCCTGCTATAAATAGAGCGTTATTAAGATTGCTGTGTTAAGGTAATTCGAGTGCTATTAAAGTTCTTAGTCTGCTAATTAATACTTCCTCTTTCTGACTTCCCCCTCTCCTTATCACATCTACTTTTTCCTGTATTAAATGCACATGTCTCGCTTTTGGTTCATTATTCCACTCATGTTACTCATGTTACTTTCTCCACACTATACCTTTCCCCCGTGACTTTGATCATTTGATATTCACCTCAACATCCACTTTTTTGGTTGCTTCACAGTCTGGTTATTCATTTTATATCTACTCTGTTGTCATTACATGTCAGAGAAAACTGATGCTGGGTCTGTATTAAATGAGCCGATCCATATTTATACTCCGATCTCGTGAGTCAGTGAGTCACTGTCGCCTCCGAGTTAGAAGTGCACAGTCTAGCATACATAGGCAATGCTCAGAAACTGATGTGTGAATAGTATATTCAGTATATTGCAGTTATTTAGGTTGCAAATTCGCTTCTGGAGCGCTGTAGTCGTGTGCTGTTCGTGCATTTTGTTTGTCTGCTCTACACAATGCAATTGCAACTACATTTCTGTTGTGTTTTCCTTTGCATTCTTTTGGATGTTTTTTGCAATCCCTGTACAATTATTTGTTTTTTACTGTCTGGCAAAGCTAGGAAGATTTAAAAGATAGGGGCATGGGAAAGTTCACACAATATCACAAAACTCTAACAGTAAAACAATTTACGTCCAATTTATTCTAAAATATATATTGTTTATGTATTATACGGTATGTGAACCAGCCTGGAAACAATAAATGCACTAACCTCACCTCTGCTATCTGTACGCCAGGGTTCCTGCATGTCATGTGCAGTATCACTCATCATTGTTGCTATGTACAATTCTACATCAGAATCTGGTTCGGCTTATTCTTATTGGTACCGGTTGCTGCATTCTACTTTTGTTTATCATGTGTCTGGATATTTTATTTTTATTTTACTTTATTTATTTCTTACTTATTTAATTTCTTCAAATATTTTATTACTCTCTTTACTCTTGGAACGTCTTATCTTAATCAGCCATCTTCTACCATGTTGATTAAGTGAAATGCGTCCACTATAGCGTCATCAGTAGACATCATTTGGATGGTGGAGCATGCTTGAGACAGCAAGTGTGTGTGTGTGTGTGTGTGTGTGTGTGTGTGTGTGTGTGTGTGTGTGTGTGTGTGTGTGTGTGTGTGTGTGTGAAGCTGCAATAATTGTATCAGTCACAGTTCTCAGTTGTTAGTCAGTCACAGTTCTCCTTTATAACATCACACGGATCTGGGCCGTCCTCTTCATGGAGAACATTCAGTCACCTTCACGTCATTTTGCAATTAAACTACAAAACTCACCGCTGACACGTCACCCCCAGCTTGCCATCTGACCACAGTAAACATTGTTTCAGAACGCGCCTGCACAGCTTCTTTTCTAAGACATGCATTAACAGTCGTACGAGTTCTAGCACCCAGGTGATGGAATGAACAGATTAATTTACACTCATGCAAAACCCAGTGAAATTGCATAGCTGTGTTAATGTCGTTCCTGTGCTGAAGACACTTTTCGGGTCAAATAATATCTGATATCAGCAGCGGTCACAGGATGCTCACTTCACATCAATGCCCAGTAACAATATATTAGATATGTTGAAACACTCACCACATAAAAGGGGAAAAACTGTTTTAGTTAGTATATATGATAATATAATTCTTTATATTAATGTGCAACATGCTAATATTAAATTTAATTACATTTTATTTGTATAGCGCTTTTAACAATTGACATTGTCACAAAGCAGCTTTACACAATCAAAAGAATTATTTAAGTTTGTATGAAATGCAAATGTGTATGAATCAAAATGATCAGATTGTCCCTGATGAATAAGCCGAGGACGACGGCGACAGTGGCAAGTAAAAACCCCCTGAGATGGCAATAGGAAGAAACTTTGAGAGGAACCAGACTCAACAGGGAACCCATCCTCATCTGGGTGATAACGGATAGCAGGAATTGATCTGCAGTCATACGGAGTTAGGAGGCTGGAAGTTCAGTATAACAGGAGACGTGTTTAAGTTCATATGGAGTACAGTCCATTATTGGAGGCTCAGGTAGACTGTAGGAAGAATCAGTCCTGAACTATCGAGTCACGAGTCCTCAGAGAACAACTGTCTGCATCAGCCAAGGACAGGAGCGTCTTCATGGTAAAGTGGAACCGTCTCCAGTCACCACACGCATCCCAGACAGACCACATGGGGCTCCATGTGATGAGATCTCCAACCAGAAGAGGGACACCAGGACGAGTCAGACAGGTCCAGAGGACAGAGGGGGGAGAGGCAAAGAGAGAGAGGGAGAGAGAGAGGAGAAGAGGGAGAAAAGGAGAGAGCAGAAAAAAGATAACAGTTAGGTCTGGTCACAGTCACATAATGTATAAGGTGAATGTATATTTAGTGTAGAGTGCAAGCAGGGACTCCGGCAGGACTAACTATAACAACTAAACGAGAGAGCCAGAAGGAAACACAGACATGAGGGCTCCCTGTGATGTAAAGCAACCAATCACCTCACCGCCAACAAACCTGAGTGAACAATGAGAGTGGGGAGGACAGCATCTAAACATACCAGTTCACCAGATACTCTACGTCCATGAGTCCCCCAGATCTGCTCCTTTACCTAAGGCTAATCTATTTACAAACATGCTGCGCTAAATAAATAGGTTTTTAGCCTAGACTTAAACACTGAGACTGTGTCTGAGTCCCGAACATTAATAGGAAGACTATTCCATAACTTTGGGGCTTTGTAAGAAAAAGCTCCGCCCCCTGCTGTAGTTTTAATAATACAGTGGAACCTTGGATTACGAGCATAATTCGTTCCGGAAGTGGGCTCGCATTCCAAAACACTCTTAAACCAAATCATCATTTCCCATAAGAAATAATGAAAACTCAAATTATTCGTTCCACAGCCTCCAAAAATAAATACATAAAAATAATTAATACAATCTATAAAATGAAAATAAAACAAATTAATCTGCACTTTACCTTTAAAAAAAAAGTACAAATAAATCCTGACATAAGTGTTTCCATTGGTGCACCCCAAAGCCCCAAAGTTATGGAATAGTCTTCCTATTAATGTTCGGGACTCAGACACAGTCTCAGTGTGTGTGTGTGTGTGTGTGTGTGTGTGAATTAGTCTGTGTTACTGTAGAATAACACTCCTCCTCCCTCTCCCCACCTCGCTTTTTCACAACAGTTTCACAACACACACACACACATACACAACAGAAACACCGTTGAGTGTAAAAATAAGAGTCGCATATGTGAAGCATGATACTCGGCGCTCGTAAACTAATACTTGCTCGGTTTCCGAATAAAAAATTATTTAAAATCTTTGCTCAGTTTGCGGAACACTCGTAAACCACGTTACTCGCAATCCGAGGTTCCACTGTACGTGGTACTGACAGGCAGCCTGCATCCTTTGATGGAAGTAGGCGTGGCGGATTGTAAGACACTAGCAGTTCACTCAGATACTGCGGCGCGAGACCATTTAGTGCTTTATATGTCAAAAGTAGTATCTTAAAATGGATGTGAAATTTCACAGGGAGCCAATGCAGTGTAGATAAGATAGGGGTGATGTGCTCGTATCTTCTGGTTCTAGTGAGGACTCTCGCTGCTGCATTCTGGACTAACTGAAGCTTGTTTATGCACCTAGTTGAACAACCAGACAGTAAGGCGTTACAATAGTTCAACCTAGAGGTGATAAAAGCATGAACTAGTTTTTCTGCATCATTTAATGACAGTATATTTCTTATCTTGGCAATATTTCTGAGGTGAAAGAAAACTATCCTGGTAATATTATTCACATGAGCTTCAAATGAAAGGCTGTGTGTAATACATACACTACACAACAGGCATAAACACTTGGATATTTATTTTTGGGAAATATTTTGTTGTAGATTTAAAATGATTAGACATCAAAAAACAAGTTTAGCTTCATGACGGGCTGACATATCTAACAAAATATAAGTAGACCTGATCACCAAATCATACTAAATCTCTTAAACTTGAAAATAATGACATGAGCATTAAAAAAAAATGCTTAGTCATGTTTTGGAAAGTTTTTTATTGTTTGTGCGATTTATGGGTAGTGGGGGTCAAATCATTGATAATAGATAAATTGCCACCAGTGTCGCTACCAGATTATATTCTGATAGCATTAAAAACATCACAAAGTGCTACCAGTGTGTCAGAAAATATTATCTCCAAAATAAAGAAGAAATGGTACGATATTTTTGCAGTGATACAACCATTTCTGCTACTGGTAGGAATAGATACATGGCCAGTAAATCTAATTCTAAATCTAATTCTTTGTGTGTGTGTGTGTGTGTGTGTGTGTGTGTGTGTGTGTGTGTGTGTGTGTGTGTGTGTGTGTAAGATATGTAATATATAAATGAAAGGTTTTGTCTGTACATTGGTCAGAATTCTTTCAATTATATCTTTACATTTCATATGTTGAAGGACCAGAAACCAGTCTCCGAAAAACTTCTGACTGTCTGTCTGTCTGTTTGTATATATGTCTATCCAGCCAGATTTTGTCACAGCATCACACAAAACTGGCTGGACAGAATTTAATGAAACTTCTGCAGTACTTAGATCTCTGCCTGAAGTTTAACCTGCACCATAAGTGAAATCTAAATGTTGAGTAAAAGTGATGTTATGAACAGTTATGAACATGTGTGGGATTTAATAATCTACTTTAAAATAATCTACTAATGCGCTACTGTCTCAATGTAAACAAACACCTGCACCAATAGATATTAATTAGAAAAGATAAACTGAATATTTTTACTGGGATTAGTTCATATTTTCACTGCTGAAATGGTATAAGTGAATTTTAACACGCCGGAGTCATTTTAAGACAAAACTTCATCTTTATCTGATCGACTTTTTCCATTTCTCATCTGTGATTCTCTCTCCGATTACCGAACAGGGAGTGTATTTGTCTGAGCACCAAAGAAGTACAACTTAGTGTAAACAAGGCGTCAGATACTCGACCTTACAGAATGTGATTTCTGTGTATTAATAGTTAATAAGACAGAGAGACACACAGACATGTACGTGGACTTCAACCTGAAATAACAACAACAACAACAACAATAATAATAATAATAATAATTATTATTATTATTATTATATCACTGATTACATTAAAGATCAGCAGATATATACCCACTTCAGGAAAAGAAAAAATATTATGATATTTAATATGTTTGATGATTAATATAATATTAATATTATATTAATAATATCATCATTATATTATTATCATAATATTATAATATATTTCTCTATATAACGTATATAAATAAATTTAGTATTCAAATATTTATACAAGCTTTTTTTCCCCTCAAATGTATATGGTTTTTTTTGTATATATACAGTAAATATATAAAATCTGTTGTTGGTCTTTCAGCTGCATATATAATATAATATTTCTATGTGAAAGTGTGTGTAGTTTGTCTGCTGTAGAAGCACATTCATCTCATCTCAGCGTGAACGAACGAACGAACGAACGAACACACACACACACACACACACACGGCGTGACTGCATGATGGTCCGGCGCCTCATGCTTTCGTCAGGCGCGTGAGCTTGTTTTGTGCTCCGTGGTCCCGGAAGTGACGCAGGCGGAACCTCCTTTTCGTGTTTGTTTTGCAGACAGACGCTGGAGGCTTCTTCCCCTCACACACACACACACACACAGACAGACAGACAGACCGTGTAAGACCTCCACTTACCGCAATACACCTCTCTGTCTCTGTCACCCGCCCTGGGCACAGGTACTCTCTCCTGCATTCACACTGTTATTATTAATAATATATTTACAGAGGAACAGAGCTCGCCTAGCATTGTTGCTAACGCTAGTGGCTGTAGCCTAGCAGGGTTTTATTTTTAGCAACAGTTGTAGCTCACAGCTAGCATGCTAGCAAGCTAATTTTAGCCGAGTCGCGTTAGCTGAAGTAACCCCGGGTGTCAGTCAGACAGGTGAGCTGCTAATGCCGGGTTTAATACTGAACTGTGAGGAGGGAACTAATACAAGCTGTGTCTGAGTGTTGGGCTTTAATTCTGTCTCTTGAACTCTTTATGTTAATGTTAAAACTGTTAGCCGTAATTAACGTCACGGGTCTTAAGTTCTGTGCTGTAGTTAATATTTTCATTTCATTACTAGTCAAAAAAATAAACTCGTATATTAAAGTTTGAAAACCTGACTTCCGGTCTGTAATGATTGTTTACATCCTGTCAATCTTTTTTTAATGACACGCCCCTTACACGCCTTCTCATCCTCATTAATCACGTGACATGGCTTTGAGCGGTTCACTTTGTAGTGACGTCATGACAGTCCTGGCTAACGGTTACTCACGCTTATTAGTTGAACCTTTGTTCGTAAGGGCGGAGTCAAGTGTGTATCCACGCCCATTTCCACCCAGGTACACCAAGCTCCGCCTTCAAACCTAACTAGCACATTCCACTCTTTCTCATACACTGTGTTCACAATTACCAGCATGAAGCGACTCACATCTGATTATTATGTTACCTCCGTATACGGTCGAAGTTCGGATCTTCATGCGTCCTGAGTGAAAATCGGAATACATGCAAGTTTTCGACTCTACTTATACGCTGATTTCATCACTCCACGCTGGCGCTCTATAAATGTATCCTACCCATCAGTCCGTGCTACCCACACCTAACCACCATCATGTTTTGCTGATTTCATGCCCCGCCCATAAATCCGTGTTACTACTTTACCCCCAGCGACTTGTGGGTCTGTTTTAAGAGTTTTTTAAAACTTGTTTTACATTTTAGTTTACATGCTTAACTTATCTGTCGACTTGCAGGTTGATGTATAACATAGAGACAGAAAGTGCTACCAGTGTTAAAGCAACAGGGATTATGTCCTAATAATATTAAAAAGTGCTACCGGTTGGTCAGGTAACACTACATCTGATAAAAGTGTATGATGTTTTTGTACACTACTACCAAAACTACATATAGGAGCTATTGAGAAACTAGCACAGACTGATATTGCTGTAAAATTTTGCTACTGGTTGGTCATTCTCTCAGAGTTGGGCAAAATAATAGAGCAACCATAGCACAGGGTTTCAGAAAAAAGTGAATTCGCTGATTTAGTAGATATTTTAAATTCAGACAACTAACAGCTTGCTGTAACAACCAGTGGGTCGCGCCAAACCCCAAACTTCCCTTTCCCCAGCCACCTCATCCAACTCTGACTGGAGAATCCCGTGGCATTCCCAGGCCAGTGTGGAGATATAACCTCTCCACCTAGTGCTCGGTCTGCCACGTGGCCTTCTGGTGACGTCCTTACCTGATGCCCGAACCTGGCAATCAGGGTCTCCAAGTCTCTCACGGATGACTGAGTGTCTTATCCTGTCTGTAAGGGAGAACTACCCTCAGCTACCCTCCTGAGAAAACCAATTTCAGCCTCAATCTTGTCCTTGTCCGTGACCCTGCACCCACTCGTAGCCCGTAGGTGAGAGGAGGAATGAAGATCATCCAGTAGATCAAGAGCTGTGCTTTGGCGCAACTCTTTTTTTTTTTTGGTGCTTTAAAGTAGATGCAATGGCTGTTCTGATTCTCCATCCCACCTCACGCTCCTACTAAAACTAGATATTAAAACTCCTTCACTTGGGGTAATGACCCGCTCCCTACCTGGAGTAGACAGTAATTCTAATGTCACAATGCGAAACCAGCGGGGCATTTAATTGATTCCTGTTTTCATCTAAAATACTCATTCAGTATCGTTTATGTGAATTTCTTCTGTTAACACAAATATCATTACACGTCCATGCTGGTGCGGAGACGTCGATCCTACCGCAGCATTTTCCTTTTATGCAGTTACAACGATGACTCAGGATAAAGGGTGCACAAAGTATTTTAAACAGTGTTTATTGCAGGTGTGGTATTATTCGGTACAGTGTCTGATGCACAGTACACGAGTTTACCACAGTCACCAGTTAATACTCATGTAGTCCGAATACTTCTCCAGCGTCATTGCTTTAAGCCTCCGATATTTTGAGATGTGTTTGATTTTCCTCCCTGAAGAGATGAAACTCTCAGACGAAAGAGCTAATTAAATCCAGCTGGTGGATCGCTTACTCACAGCAGATCTATGAATCCAGTTTTTGCAGGTTAAAATGTGAACACAATTACACAGATCCGATTTCTATAAGAAAGTATTTAGCATGTGAAACTGTACCGGATGTTGTGGACAGCTAAACTGAAGCACGATTCCTGGCAGGGCTCGGAATATAAAAATGATGCACTACACCTTCAGTTTTCTTTACAGGACATGCAGTCTTTACTGCAGGAATTATTCAACATAAATTCTGATGTGTGTGTGTTTTAAACAGATGGACCAGCAGGCCCAGTCCTACATGCTTGCCAGTCTGACACGGCCTCACTCAGAGCAGCTGCTGCAAGGCCTACAGCTGTTACGGCAAGATCATGAGCTGTGCGACATCGTGCTCCGTGTGGGCGATGCCAAAATCCACGCACACAAAGTGGTACTGGCCAGCATCAGCCCGTACTTCAAGGCTATGTTTACAGGCAACCTGTCAGAGAAGGAGACCTCGGAAGTTGAGTTTCAGTGCATCGACGAAGCGGCGCTACAGGTAACCTGACGCAGTCGAGTCACACGATTAATGTTTTTTAGGGTTAGCAAAGAACGTGAGCACACCTCGTGGAGCAAGTCCTAAAGTGTCAGGTCTCCCTCTCCTGCTTTTCAGGCCATCGTGGAATATGCGTACACAGGAACGGTGTTCATCTCGCAGGAAACGGTGGAGTCCCTCCTCCCGGCTGCCAACCTGCTCCAGGTGAAGCTCGTGCTAAAAGAGTGCTGCAGCTTCCTGGAGAGCCAGCTGGACGCCGCCAACTGCATCGGGATCTCGCGCTTCGCAGAGACGTACGGCTGCCATGACCTCTGCCTGGCGGCCACCAAGTTCATCTGCGAGAACTTCGAGGAGGTCTGCCGGACAGAGGAGTTCTTCGAGCTGACCAGGGAGGAGCTGGACGAGATCGTGTCCAGCGATTGCCTCAAAGTGCTTACAGAGGAGACGGTCTTTTACGCGCTAGAGTCGTGGATCAAATACGACCTGAGCGAGAGGCAGCAGTACCTGGCGCAGCTGCTGCACAGCGTGCGGCTCCCGTTGCTCAGCGTGAAGTTTCTGACCCGCCTCTACGAAGCCAATCACCTCGTCCGGGACGACCACGCGTGCAAACATCTGCTCAACGAGGCGCTTAAGTACCATTTCATGCCAGAGCACAGGCTTTCCTATCAGACGGTGCTATCCACCCGACCACGCTGTGCTCCAAAGGTTCTTGTCGCAGTCGGAGGCAAGGCGGGACTTTTTGCCACGTTGGAAAGGTGAGCAGAGTGAACGTCCATAAATAATGTGAAATTTTTTTGCCGCCATTAGTGTTATATTTGTTATATTACCCTGTTTATTTTTGCTCTTTTTTTTTTGGCAGCATGGAGATGTACTTCCCTCAGACAGACTCGTGGATCGGCCTCGCCCCGCTCAGCATGGCCCGCTACGAGTTCGGCGTCGCCGTTCTGGACCAGAAGGTGTACGTCCTTGGTGGCATCGCCACTCACATTCACCAGGGGATCAGCTACCGGCGGCACGAGAGCAGCGTGGAGAGATGGGACCCGGACAGCAACACCTGGTCCTCGGTGGAGCGCATGGCGGAGTGCAGGAGCACGCTCGGGGTGGTGGTGTTGGCGGGAGAGCTTTATGCACTCGGAGGCTACGATGGTCAGTACTACCTCCAGTCGGTAGAGAAATACGTACCCAAGGTGAAAGAGTGGCAGCCTGTCGCACCCATGACCAAGTCGCGTAGTTGCTTCGCCACCGCGGTGCTCAACGGTATGATTTATGCTATTGGAGGCTACGGTCCTGCTCACATGAACAGGTGAGATACCGTTTAATAATCATCAAAATGCTGTACATTTAATTATCAGTTAAAAGGAATTATCCTCCAGTAGTATTTATTAATACTGTACCACTACTGAGAAAGGTTTTATTAAGAAAAGTCTTTCTCATAGAACAGAATATATTTATTCATAAAATATATGAAGGAATTAAAATAAGTAGTATGTATGAGTAGTATTTATGAATAGTGTTTATGAGAGTATATGAGTAGTATTTAAGAAAGTATATGAGGAATATTTATGAGAGTATTTGAGAGTATATGAATAATATTTGAGAGTAAATATGAGAGCATGTGAATAATATTGAGGATATTTATGAGTAGATGAGTAATTGAGTGTGTATAAGAGTATGTATGAGTAGTGTTTGTGAAGGTATATGAGAAATATTTTTGAAAGGATATGAGAGTATTTATGAGAGTAAATGAGGAATATTTATGAGTATTTATGAAGTATATAAGAGAATATGAGTACTGTTTATGAGCAGAATTTATGAGCATATGGGTAGTATTTGAGAGTATCTATGAGTAATATTTGACAGTAGTTATGAGACAATATGAATAATTATGAGGGTATTTATGAGTATATGAGTAATATTTGAGAGTATGCATGAGAGTATATGAGGAATACTTGAGTATTTATGAAGTACATGAGTAGTATTTATGAGAGTATCTATGAGTAATATTTAAGAGTAATTATGAGAGCATAGGAGAAATATTTATGAGGGTATTTATGAGTATATGAGTAATATTATGAAAGTATATAAGTGGTATTAATTAGAGTATTTATGAGAGTATATGAGGAACATTTGAGTATTTGAGTATATGAGTAATATTTGAGAGTATATGAGTAGTATTTATGAGTATATTTATGAGCATACAAGTAGTATTTATGAGAGTATCTATGAATAGTATTTAATAATTATTTAACCATGGTAAAATGTACAAAATGTGTGCATTTTATCAGTTAAAACGTTTAAGAATTATCCTCCAATACCATGTACTAATACCACTACTCTGGTTTTTATTAAGAAAAGAATCAATCTGTAATTAAAATACTGTAAAATATATGAGGCGATTAAAATGAGAGTTCTCGTGTCATTTCGGAGGTAGATCTGAGCTGAGATCTGGGGTAACACAGCTGATTATTGGCGTACCAACCAGTTGCATGGTGGATGTAAAGGTAAAGTGGCTTTACTAGGGTTAGTGTTGAGGTCACTAAGGACAAACCCACCAGAGGCAGATCCGTCCTTAAGAACACGAGAAGAGGCGAGGCAGACAGCAGAACTGTAACGCTGTATTGTTTTGTTCCTGAAACATCTCGAGACTGAGAGCCGCGACCTCACGACCTCACTCACTAGAGAGCGTTTTTGTTGTGCTGTTTCCTTGACCGAGTTTTCCCTCGTGAGATCAGTGTACAGATATCGAGCACACGCCGTCTCCGCAGGATGGGAACTGGGAATTCTACAAACACGTTTTTATGCCGGCGTGTTGTACACTTAAGTAGGATAGAAGTAGGTTTTTGTTCTCGTAGGCTCATTAAAACCAGACTAGTGTAATGTTTTTACAGGGACTGTAAATAATCTTTCAAAATTTAAATGGCATCCTTGTGCTTCTTGTCATTTCTTGTTTCTGTGCAGTGTGGAGCGCTACGACCCCAGCAAGGATTCCTGGGAGATGGTGGCACCCATGGCGAACAAAAGGATCAACTTCGGAGTGGGAGTCATGTTAGGGTTTCTGTTTGTCGTTGGCGGGCATAACGGCGTGTCACATTTATCCAGCATCGAAAGATACGACCCTCACCAGAACCAGTGGACAGCATGTCGACCCATGAACGAACCCCGGACAGGTGAGGACCAGGCCACCTCTGATGTATGATTGAAAGTTTGTAAACACCTCTAACCCCCACAGCCAGACATGTTGCTCCTTCAAACCAATTTCAGCTCCCTGGACCGTAATCCCACCGAACAGCTCTGCCTCCGACCCAGACATCACTCCCTGAACTCACTCAGGCTCTTAGGGTGAAACGAATACAAATCCTGTCCGCCACGCTCCAGAATGTAGTGGAAAGCCTTCCCTGAGTAATAGGGGTTCTTTTAAGAGCAAAGGCGGGACTTAATCTAGAACAGGATGTTCAACATGCACATGGTTGTGATGGTCACATGGTTACAGTCTGTTGGTCGCGTAGTAAATGTTTTTTTTTTTTTTCCCCGATTTTCTCCCTAATTTAGTCGTGTCCAATTCCTCCCCGTCACTAGGGGGCTCCCACATTAAGGCTACTACTACCACTCAGCCGGGAGGGCTGAAGACTATCACGTGTTTCCTCCAAACCACAGCCGACCGCATCTTTTCGAACTGCTCGGTCGCGCACCGTTGGGGGCGGAGTCACACACTCGGAGGACGGCGCTATCCGCTCCCTCCGTTGCGCGAGCTCACAGACGCACCTGATTGGCTGTAGAGCCGTGATTAATGTGGGAGCACTAAGTACCTCTCATCCCTCCCCTTTGAGAGAGCTCGGCCAATCAGCTCTCTCTAGACCTCCGGCTGCGAGACCCGGGACTCGAACTAGCGATCTCCGGATGCGTAGTAAATGTTTTTAATTGAACATCTCATCTGACTGTGCAGCGATGCAGGTTGTCCTATACAGCGCCAGCATGTTCACACTCAGATTTAACAAAGTGATATCCGATAAGACAAAAACCTACGCCTGGAACGCTGAGCATTAGGGGCCGGAATCACCAGGACTGTCCTGATACGATATTATCACGATACTTCGGTGCAGATTAGATCTGTATCGCGATTTTATAAATGTCCTGATTTGATATTCAATTAGATTTTGTTACAATTTTAAAGAAGCTTACCAAATAATTCGCTGTTACCACAGATGACACTCTGCAGCCTGACAGTGTGGGATGTGGTGCCTCCTGTAGGATTATAGAGGAACTGCAGTATTTAACCATTTCAAATATAAATAAATAAAATATTTTTATCTATTATCTGTAATTTTTATCTATATTTTATCCATATTTGTCTCTTTTTTGCTTCCCTCCCATCTTTATTGAGCGCAGCCACAAAAGGATAGTCCGCAAAAGCATCACCCTAATGCTTTTATCAGTATTAGGCCGACTGTTTTTAAATATTCCATAGTGCATTTCTGTTAATAAATGATAATATAACAAATGCAAAATTAGCAATATATTAAAAAGAAATAAGTTATTGCATATCAGAATTTAGGTCTAAGTTGACAGCTGCATTTTATTTTTTTAATTCTCTGATGTTACACCCCTAACACCCTGAAAGCCCCGCCCACTTTCCCCTCATCTTACATACGTAATGTCCTGTCTCTGAATTTGTTTGTAGCAGAAACATGCACCAATTGCATGTTTCTGTTAATTGAACTCCTTTTTGACTTTGTTAATGGAAAATACAAGGGGCATTCAAGTCAAAGCGGGACTTTTGATTGTGCCGAATAATAGAAAACAGTTCTATATAATTCCCTGCTACAATAATGCACTTATCTCTGTACTTGGATACCATCAAGTTTCGGTCACCGGTATAAAGTTTCCATGATCGGACTGCCTGTCTGATTCATGTCTGGAACGCTGGAACTCCTTGTGAAAACGTCTTGGAGTGAGGTCAGGACTGTACAGGGGACGTGACGATAACTTCCAGCCAAGTTGTAAGTGGTGTTGATGAATGAGTGTGTGTACAGTCGTGGCCAAAAGTTTTGAGAATTACATAAATATTGGAAATTGGAAAAGTTGCTGCTTAAGTTTTTATAATAGCAATTTGCATAAACTCCAGAATGTTATGAAGAGAGATCAGATGAATTGCATCGTCCTTCTTTGCCATGAAAATTAACTTAATTCCAAAAAAACTTTCCACTGCATTTCATTGCTGCCATTAAAGGAGCTGCTGAGATCATTTCAGTAATCGTCTTGTTAACTCAGATGAGAATGTTGATGAGCACAAGGCTGGAGATCATTATGTCAGGCTGATTGGGTTAGAATGGCAGACTTGACATGTTAAAAGGAGGGTGATGCTTGAAATCATTGTTCTTTCATTGTTAACATGGTGACCTGCAAAGAAACGCGTGCAGCCATCATTGTGTTGCATAAAAATGGCTTCACAGGCAAGAATATTGTGGCTACTAAGATGCACCTAAATCAACAATTTATAGGATCATCAAGAGCTTCAAGGAAAGAGGTTCAATTCTTGTTAAGAAGCTTCAGGGCGTCCAAGAAAGTCCAGCAAGTGCCAGGATCGTCTCCTAAAGAGGATTCAGCTG
>JAAGKR010001986.1:0-41787 GCA_011419295.1 Clarias macrocephalus | reverse complement strand
CCCCCCCCCCCCCCCCCGAGACTTGATCCCAGTGTCTAAAGAGCGTTGTGTGAATCTGATGTCAATATAAGCCACCTGTTTTTCTCTTTTTTATGTGTTCTTTTCTTTGTTCTTTTTTTTTTTCGTCCATGAGTCTCTGTCTGTTCTCTAAAGTGAGGTGATTATCTTGATTTTTAATTTTTTTAATGTACCTGTGGATTGTTACTGGAAGTAAAAAAGATTAACCTTAATTAATAGAGTGCAGTATTTATTTTTCAGTTTAGCATCGAGAGAGAGAGCGAGAGAGAGCGAGCACCGTTCTGCCCGTTTATTTAGCCGTGTGGTGCAGTTGTACCGAAAAAAATAATTGTCTGCTTTGAGAGGCAATCTAATGTCTGCATTGTTGTTTTTTCTTTCTAATGCAACACGTCCCTAAAAAATAAAAGAAGAAATAAACACTGCATAATCCAGAATCTTTAATCTCATTAAACCTGCTTGTACTGAAATAATTGATGTGTTTATGTTTAGGACTTTCAGTGTTTTTTCTTGTTTTTGTTTTTTTTTCCGTACTGGAAGATGTAGTTCTGTTATTCATGTGTGACGCCACCAGAGGGCGCTGTTAACGCAGCGTCACTGTTGAGTTTCATCTCAACAATCTCAAACAACCAGACAGCTGCAAGACAAAAGAGATGTCTCTCTCACAGTTTCAGAATAAAACACAGCTTAAGAAGTGACACAGACCTCAGCTCACGTCATTTAAGATTAAAGTTAGCTGGCAGGACGATCAGTTAGAAATTAAAAACTCTCGTAATTTCTCTATATTTTTCCCTGAGACCCTAATGCACTTATCCCAGTGTCTCACTAGGGCTTGGACACCAGCAAGGTCAAACGTTTTCTCTGTACGCCGGAGCCGTGATCGGATGTCTGCTTCCTGTTTAAGAGTCTCATTGCTGCACTTTGTTTGAGGTCTTCTGTAAATGTCAAATGCTTTTATGCCGTCATTCACCAGAAACTTCATCACAAGTCCCAGTTTGACTTGAACGGCCCTGGTGGATTTGATGAAACTAAGAAATCACCCTTGCAGTTAACTGACTGTAACATGTGCTATATACTGTAGCTGAAGGTTCTCTGTCTGGGCAAAAAAAAAAAACAGTTGATATTTGGGATGTAAACGTATATAACAGATCACTTGGACTGTGCATCAAGAACGCAAAGGACTGGGACTAAACTGAGATGTGAAAATAAGAAAACCAGTCGAAAACCATACCTTTATCAATATAGTGTATATGAATAGTAGCGTGGACATTCCTTTAAATATATGCTGTACTCAACTCGTGTTTTTTTTAGTTTACAGATAGTAATAACTGATCATAGTACTGCAATTTCATGAAGAGCAGGTATAGTTGATAATGTACCAATAAGGTTTGGTAAAAACTCTAAGTCTTTTACTTAAAGTAAAGTCCAGCGCTGAGCCTCAAAACGAATAAGCAGGCACAAAAATATGAAAACTACAAACGAAGAAGAGAGTGTGAGGAAAAATGTCCTTAATAACTTAATAAAATATTACAAGCTAATTATAAAAATAAAAAAAACCTGCAGCTGTTATTGGGTTGAGACGAAAACTAAACATGAAAGAGTTCACAGCTCTTTCTCTCAATGTGTTAGCAACTTGGCTAAAGTGGGTGAAGATCTGTTACCTGGGCAACCATCAATCACTTTAGTGCGCTAACAAGTCAGTGCTTTCTTAGAATTTCTATAAACTAGGATTGGTGGAATTGGCTCATTTAGGGTGTGTTTTGGTTAGAAAATCAACACACTATATTTAACATATGAGGAGTAAAAGTGCAGGTTTTACATTATATTATAAAATGTGTTGAGTAGAAGTAAAACGTATCACATATGGGAAACATTCAAATAAAGTATAGATACACAAAAAAGTCCCTTAAGTAGAGGAAAGGAGTATCAGTACTTCAGTACTCTGCCTGAAACCTGAAACTCTCCAAGACAAGATCCTGAATATTCTCAGGATGTAAATGATGTAAGTTTTGTAGTTTCATTTTCAGCTGCAGATGTTACGTTAAAAGTTATGCTAAGTCCAATTAAAGCTTCTTTACAAAGACTTGGAAGTCGTTTATTCACGGCTGTCACGACCCCGAGCGCTTAACGTGATTCAGAATCTGTTATAATTTATTTTCTGCTTTTCCACAAAATAAAACAATACAACCACAATCAGTAACAAATTGTATGATATTTTTTAATAAAAGCAAGTGCAAAATTATTTAGGTAAGAATTATAAATATAGTCAACTCTGTGTAAACCAAATCTGTACTGAGATTTTCAGAATTAAGAACATGACAAACTCGGAGGCGTACAGGGTGAGCGGAGAGGTCAAAATGTCAATCAATCGATTTTATGACCATAAGGTTCACACAACACAAGTGTATTTAATAAGAACTGATTAATATATAAGAAAGAATGTTAAGTAACTTAAGAATGGTTAAGAAAGCGGGCGTTCAAGTCAAACCGGGACCTGTGCTGAAATCTCTGGTGAATAGTGAATGACGTTCGTTCCTGGGAAATTCGGCGAGAGACGCATCTGTGTGTGTGAACTGTACACACACTCGTGCACCAACACCACTCGTACGTTACAGGAACACGGCTGGGAGTTATGGCCACGCCACTGTGTGTGAGGCCGGCGTTTCAGAAGTGAAGCAGGCAGTCGCTACCTTGATGGTGTCCAAGCACTTGTGAAACACTGGGACAAGTGCATTAGTGTAGCGGGAGATTATATAGAGAAATAATAATATTAATAATAATAGTATCTGAGAGTTTTTACTCTCAGAACGGTGTTCTGTTATTCTGTACTGTTATCAAAAGTCCCGGTTTAATTTGAACGCCCCTCGTACATGGATCTGTAAAGAAATGTTTCCTGAGAAGTCGATTTGGCACTTTTCTGACACACCGATTATCCAAAAAAATCATCATCGCTGGATTAAAGGAGTGGCTTCTGATTTCCTGGATCTTGGTTCTTAACGACGCCTTTAGGAAAATACATGATTTGTTCTTTGAGCAAAATACATAAAAAAGGAAGTGTAGGAAATGTTTTACATAATCAGCCCAGGGCTATTACAGTCTGTTTACAAGATTCTTGGATTCCAAGCAGAATGTAAAAAAGGTGAAGCTGTTTAACTCGGTGTTGCCGAATTCTAGCATCTGTTATAAAAGTATAAAGCATTCGTTTAAAAAAAAAAAAACACACACATCATCCCTATAATGATGTAAAAGTGAGAATACTAACAAACTATTTGCAAGTTTTAATACGAAGAACGCAATAAACTATAAAATGTAACCGCGATGTACATCGATGAGGCAATGTTAACGAAGCAACGACGTGGAAAAGTCGAGGAGGAAAGCAGGAGAAACCAAACGCTCTACATGTTGACGGGGCATGAAGTCTCACTCTGAAGAACGCTTCTCTCTCTGCAGTCTAGCTACAGCTTTCCTCTCCACGCTCACCAACACTCACGCCTAATATCGAAGACTTTCGAGAACAATTCGAATAAAAAAGTGGTATCAGGCGCGGCTTGCGTCTCAGCCGGGTGTCGTGCGGGTCATTTCTCGTGAGACCGAACGTACACCAGGGAGGACAGAAGCAGCAGCTCCGGAGGTTTGTTCAATAAGATCAAGGTGTCGCTCCGAAGCCCGTCGTAGTGCATCCAGTACCCGTCGATCCGGAACGCCGCGGAGTAGTGATGTTCGTCCCGGTTGAAGAGAGTGGCGCCTTCTAGAGAGTACCTGAGACGGGGAACAGAAGGATACCGTATGGGGTACAAATCAGGTAAGCACCACCCCTAAACACACCCTGCTAATCATAAAGTTTCACGGTTAACACCAAATATATTCTGCCATACTTGCTGTTGCTTATTTTAATACTTTTGCAGCTTATTCATTTTTTTCTTCAGTCAGGGCCTGGGATTGTTATAATGTCAAACTTTAAAAAGAATAGAGAGAATCAGGACAAACACCTGTGATCGGACACGGCCAAATGATACGGAACGTAGGAAAGGTCCTCGGATTTCCACAGCTGCATGTTAAGGATGATGAAGGGAGGAGCGCCGTGGCAGAACTCTCGCTGCGAGAACTCTCTCAGGCCGTTACACCTACACGAGCAACACAGAAATCACCACATAATGACGATGCATCAGCATTAAACAAACAGATTAAACAACAATTAGGATTTCTTCCCCCTAATTGAGTTAAAATATTATGTAAATCTGTACCCATATTCTTGGCAGAGGACTATCTTTGGACAGAAGAACTCATCCACTGCAGACTGGATGGGATCTCGATCTGGGAGCTCGTGTGGAGGGCTGCGAGCGGAGAGAGAGAGACAGAGAGAGCAGATAAGCAAACTGGAAATCATATCACAACTTCGCTTGCAAGAAAAATCTTTTCCAAACTTTAAGTGGCTTCATGACATCTAGACTTGAACCTGAACAACACTGACTACTGAAGTCCACACACTAATTCATGGATTATGTTCAGTGCTGACATTAGAGTGGTCTCAAATTTGGCATGATCGATTTGTAACAGGCCCAAGAACGATTGCTCCCCTTTCTCTGTCCCCTGCTAGCCAGTGTTCACATTATTATTATTATTTTCTGTATTTTGACTACAGTTCACTCTTTCACAATGCAGCAGGTGGCAGTACGAACCTAGTTGGTTTGAGAGCCGCAATCGATGAGAACGAGGAAGTTGATCTTTGCGCTACTAAATATTATCGATATCTCAGGAAAGAATGTGAATAGCGACGCTCTCGTGTACCTCCCTACTGTATCAGCCATGGCTGTGTAGGTCAGAGGATGAGACTGGAGCACATTGGACACAGTGGTCTGCTTCCGTATCAGATCTAATCAGACTTTGGGGTCACGTGTTGTCAGAAACGATCCCAGAGCCCTGATGTGAAAACGCCCTTAGATCTGTGGTTCCCACAATCTGGGGTCCCCACCTCCCACCAGGGGGCGCCAAAGATCACAGGAGGGCGCAGGAGCCTTCAGTCGGCTCTGAGGCTGTGAGATTGTTGGAATTATACCCTAATCACACAGGACTAGTATTACCTGGGGACCTCGTGTGATTTGTAATAATTGTAGAGGTCGTCTGTGATCCTTAATCCTTTGCAAATCGGCCATGACTGTAATTTGTAAAGTAAAAATTCCCCCGCAAATGACCTACCATACTTCGCCGAACACCGAGGTCCTGTGATAATATTAGTCCCGTGTGAATCAGCATGTCTGTGATTTGGCCAGGATTCTGCAGCGTCTGATATAATTTTTCCAAGGTTTTTATTTCCTGTGTGCATTTTTATCCATCGTCTATGAAAAAATAGAATTTCTAACTCACGCAAGGCCCCCAGGTCATACTAATCCCAAGCGAATAGTGCTTTAGATTTACAAACGCTAAATAGGTTTATAGTTACACAAGATTCAGATTAAGAAAAGATTACTTTCTTATTTTGTTGTGTATCTGGGCTGGACTGCAGTTTGGGATGAGCGACGTTATGGCCGAGCATGTGAAGAGCAGCGAGAGCGGAGCATTAGACGGATTTAAGGTGTTTTTCTATCAGCACTTGACAGCTGAGTCTCATTTTCATCAGACAGAGTATCAAGAGTCTTCCACCACCGATCCTGACCACCTTCTATAGAGGGACCATCGAGAGCATCCTGAGCGGCTGCATCACTGTCTGGTTTGGGAATCGAACCATCTCGGACTGCAAGACCAACGGCGGATAGTGAGGACAGCAGAGAGGATTGTGGCTGATCACACACACACACACACACACACACACACACTCCTCACCTTCCTGCCGTCTAGAAAAATTTTACAGAAGCATTCGGGCCTCACATCCAGACTGTGCAACAGGTTCTTTTAACAAGCCATCCGTCTCCTCAACAAAAAGGGACTGGACTGATACACACACACACACAAAAAAATAAAGTGATGAACCTAACTGATAAACACAGACGAAATAGCTTTTTTTGCACATTATTTATTACCTGCTATTTGCTAAAGAGTTTTTTACATCTTCACTGCTAATTACAAGAAATGTTTCCTGTTCTCATCCCACTACCTCAACTCAATCCTCTTTACTGGATTATACTGGATTGCGTAACGTTGTTTGTCATATTGTCGCTCTTGGTTGCACGTGCACTTTATCTTGTCTTGTTGTCTTTTTGTAAGGCACTTATTTTTGTAAATTTCTAGTGTTAATCTGTTTTGTCTCAGCTAGTCAGCTAATTAGGTGTCTTAGTTAGTTCTTTTTAATTTATGTTGTTTGTTTGTAACATCTCTGTCCTGGAGGAACGCGGCTTTGTTTCAGTGTGTACTGAGATGTATATGGTTGAAATGAATATAAAAGCCTACTTGAGGGGAAGGACAAGGGGAGCAACAACGTTCAGAGATGAAGTACAGACCATCAGAGAACAATCTTTTTTTTTTTTTTTTTGGAAGAAGTCATAGTATTTTCCAGTTGAGTAGTTAACAATACATATATGTATGTTCACTATATACAGTATTTATGTTCTAGGTGTTCTGCTATTTGCTCAGAAAACCGATGACGTGTGTGTGTGTGTGTGTGTGTGTGTGTGTATCGTCTCTAAACCCTCTAGCACAAACATCATGTGGTGTATTAAATGTCACGAGCATTAGCTTACTGTCTCTAACGCTTCAGTTATAAATAATATCTATTTATTCCGACACTCGTTAAAGGTTTACATCTCCACTCTCTCACTTGATGTTTATGGTGTTCTGAAGGAGCTCCTGGTAACGACACGGACAGCACCAGTTGGTGCAGTAACTCTCCTGAAGGGTCGACATCAGGTTCTCCAGGTTCTTGGTAAAGTTCTCGTGCTCGTTGCCGAACAGGTCGATCTCCAGAGCGGCCTGGTGGATCTCTGAGCGGTACTGCCGCTTGGACATCCTGTCCCAGATCCACAGAATCTTGACCGTGGTGTAATCGTAGGAGTCCATCAGATAGAGGAAGTGCTCCACAAAGCGCTTGCCTAAGACCAGCCCCACTTCCCGGCGGAAGGTCTGGTTGTCGCGCAGGATGACGTACAGGAGCATGAGGAAGCCGTCGATGGTGCAGGTGTTTTTCAGACTGATTTTGACGTACAGGGGAATGCAAGAGACGGCGTTCTGACCGGCCCGGATCGTGTAGACGCCACCCCAGGGGAGCACCGGCCTCCAGAAGGAGCAGTACTCCGCATCGTGGTTCTTGATCAAAGCACGGATCTCTTCGATCAAGGTTTTGGTCCTGAAAAGAATAGAAGAAACTAAAACATGTTAAATTTCTTATGAATTAAGATTTTTTGCACCACATGCTAAATACAAACTGAAGTCATTTTGAAAAGAAATATAGCAGGTTAAAGTGATTAGAGTTAAAGCTCGTTAAGAGTACACCATAATTAGAACGTGTTCGACGTGCTACACGCTACATAATAACTCGATGTGAGACGTAGTCTTTGCCCTGCATCAGATAGAGTATGACCTTTGCCCTGTTGGTGAGCAAGTAAAGAGCAGCGCAGCACTACAACGCTGTTATCACCGGCAGATCGCACTCACATGGTGGATCAGATCAATTACCAATCAAAATAAAAAGTTCTTTTTTTTTAAATCATTTTTTTCTTCTGCCTGATTCATTAAGTGATGAGGACAGGAAATCAAACTCCAAGCGATTGTTCCGAATGCAAGTGCAGTACACAAACTCAAGCGTTTCCTCATCAACATCAATCAAGTTACAATTTAAAGGTTACAGATGAAGAAAAAAATCAGTACATAGATTCAACCCCACCACTACCACCAAGTCGCCCCTGTTTGGCCCTTGAGCGAGGCCCCTAACCCTCAACTGCTCAAAGTTATAATGGGATAAAATGGATAAGGGTGTCTGCCAGAAATACAGCGTAACTTTGAAAGGTAACAACTCGGTGTATCTCAGTGAAAATGCACCAGCTTTGTCTGAGTCTCAGGAGATCCCTGGAACGTCCGTGTGCACTGCGCGAGGCTCGTGGAATTTGGCCCTGATTCCTTACAGCGTCCTCTCACACCAGGGGACAAACTTCATCACGAGTGTGTATGGAACAGGACAACCACAGAGACCTTTTCTAATAGACTTCTAACACGCATTTCAACTTAAAGTCAGACTTGATATCCTTTTAAACCAGCTTTAACTAGGAGAGAGAAACAACTGATCTGGACCAGACTCGCATCCGAACTGGGTTTTTCTTTTTTCTTTCTTTTTTAGTTACGTTCAGCCTTTATACGCGCGCGCGCGCGTGCGTGTGTGTGTGAGAGAGAGTTAATGCAAACTTTCTGATGCCCAAGAATCGGGTGATTTATTTATTTTAAACCTCGCAACAACGTAACCGCCGAGCGTTAGAGGGTGATGACGTCATCCACCAGACAGTATGTAAAGCAGCTGCAGGTTAGCTTAGCCGCCTAGCCTGAGCGCGAGCGTTACCTTTCACTCTGCACACCGCGGCACCGCGAGCCTGACGTCACGTCCTCTATGTCTCTTAAACAGCACACGTCAGTCTCCATCGCGCTTCACTTCTCATGACTTTCACTAAAAACGGCTAAACGCGCCGAGTCTCCATCACACCTGAGCACAAACATGGCATTCTGTGTTTTCATAACATCACGTGACGTGTAGCGTGACCACGCCCACCCAGCCGTCACGTACAGTCCACCGCTCCGCTGAGAGTGGGCGTGGCTTTCACGAAAGACCCGGAAGTTGCTGGAATCTCGTAATGACTTTAAACACAGGAAAATTATATATCGCGTGGATAGTGTGTTTGCGCGTGCGTGTCTGCTTTCTCACTGACACATAAACACTGTTTTTATGAAAGAACATCACATTGGAGTGAAATTGTGTGTGATACATTTCGGGAATTTTGATTTCATTCGTGTCAACGAGTCACTCACCGAACCAGTGAGTCGATTCTTCCGGCTCAGTGATGCTTTTCTCACAAAAATCGCTCAAAGTTCGTCGTGTTCTGACCCGGGATTCGTGTTATTATTTAACGTTTGACGGGAATTGATGCAACAAGTTATTTTAAGAGTTGTTATTTAAGCAAATGTCATGCATTCATCATCAGACTGGAGTAATGAACTGCACTGATGTTTCTAATGTAATCTTTCTTTTTATTGCTGGGATCATTATGAATAATTGATAGTGGGCGTGTCTCTGTTTGTTTCATGCCACGCCCACAAACATAGCTCGGGATTGGACCCAGGGATAAAGGTCATAACCACTAAACAAATAAGAAGCAGGAATATTAAATTTGATTAAAAATGTCTATATGCGGCATTGCAATAAACCGGAAGATTAATTGATTCCAATTTATGCTGTGTTTAAAAATCACATGGAGGCCATATGCCATATTGAGGTCCCAAGCACTGATATCATAGTGTATGAAAGGCTCTTTTGATCAACAAGCTGTTGTCATTGTGCTCGGGCCCTAAGAATCGAAGGATTTTTTTTCCCAGTATCCAGAGCTTTTTGGGGTCTTAACATGCTCAAGAAGTCATGAAAATCAACACACAAGTTGACACCTGCTGGCATTAGGAAACCTGAGTAGCTGGGCCCAGTAAAAACAGAGATTTTACTGCATAGCTCATACACACTGGAAGATACACATACGAAACCCAGTAGACATTTCGATCTCATTGAGCTGAACAACCTTTTCTATGCATGTCAGGGGTGCTGCTCAACAGGAAATCAAAGTCATTTTGATTTGTTTTTTGCAAAACCCACCCCATGAAATTTGATAAACTTCTCCTAGAGGATTTATACGATCACCACCAAAACGGCTAATATGATCACAGGGCATCATGGATGCAAATTGGGAAGGGATTTTTGATAAATCAAATGGTTCCACTGTAGTGAGGCCATAAACTTTTGCCAAAAAGTGGCTAACAACTTCCTGAGTGACATCTTATTAAGTTCTATATAAACCCTAATTTGAGTAAAATGTGTTTGGTTGGTTCCAATTTTTGTCTTCTCTTTTTCTTTTTGCAGAATCTGTTGCTGTTTGCTTCTGTCTCTTTCATTTCAACTCAGACATATGTGTTTCTCCAATATCCTAATGGTCTGTAGTCATGTGGGAAAAAAGCATATTTCAAAAACTTCCATAAAATAATAATAATAATAATAATAATAATAACACCAGACCACATTAATTTTGGGGGTGGGTTCATATTATACAAACTAGATTTTTTTTTATCATTGTGTTAACATTAAGCCTTTACAATGATCATAAATATTGAATTGTAAGCCAAATAATTTTTTTATTTAAAATAGCAAGCTTGTGCAAGCTTCAACATTTGCAAACTCACTATTTATAAGGAGGAACAATGACAATATTTCAAGAGAGTATGCAGCAAATCTGAGATGATCAGTCAGTCAGTGAAGCCTGCTTTTAGATTAAAATTCACTGTTGACTTAAGTTTGTCGCCCTCTCCTGGACACAAATGAAAACTGTCTCAGGTGTACTGAAGTTTAAACAAAATACCTTGTGTTCCAAATTATTCAATCATATTATATTAGATTTAAATATTTCTCATTGAAATTGTTGTAATTGCAAAATAAAAATACAATTTCAATTCACTTGTATCTTACATCTTAAAGTGTCATGAAACAATACACATCATCCAAAAGGGTTCAAACAAATGAGCAAAAGCAATGTTTTGTGTTTTGTAGAGATTCTGCTTATATAGAGATGTGTCCATGCACTTATTTTTCCTTTCATCTTTTTATTTGCCGCATGAAAAGATGAATAAAAGTGAAAGAGGAACATTCTTTTTACACCCTCATCATGTTTCTCAAAAACCCTGGAAAATCTGGAGGCCTGGAGGTTCACTACATGGTCAGGTGTTATGATTTTCCTCTTACTAATGAGACAATAGTCAGATTTCAGTATGTGTAACCAGAGACTAATCTGCCTAGAAATTTAAATGCTTATGCAGGAAGCATGAAATGACTAGGTGAAATCTCAGACTTGGTATAATATGAATATTTCATGGACAATGTTCAGGTCAGACGGACATTTGCTTCAGTGCCAGTGTGCTTCCTGTAACAGATCGCCTATCTCTGTTCCTCTACTGCAGTTACATTTACATTTACACTATCCAGAACAACTTACAATTTTTTTTTAGAAGTTTCTATCATTGGATTGGACAGATGAATGAAATGAACAGTTCTGGTTTTCTAAAAAGGTTTTCAAAACACCATCAAGGAACAGAACACAACTGTATTATATATAAAATATTCTGTCAACAGAAACAATACATTATTAAACTTAATTTAATGCTTTAAAGTCTGAACTAAATTCGTCCTTGGGCAAATCCTTTAGTGTACAATAAATCCAGTGTCAGAGCAATTGCTAGTGAAAAATGACACCTGAAACCTGAACCTCTGCTGCTTCATTGCTATATGGTATTAAAGGTTGTCCTGTTTGAAATGCTAAAAGAAAGTCTAAAAGTCATACTAGTGGTTTAATATTTATAATATTTATGTTTAATATTTAAAAATTTGTTCAACATTTCAGTTCTTTTATTTTTAACTCTTGAGAACAAAGTTAAACAATGATTAGGAACAAATGAGAGGATGCACAGAACTGTTTAGACACAGGTCGAACCTTAGCTGATGGAAAAATATCTGTTAAAGTCTCTGTTGGAATTACACTGTAATGGTTTTACTCAGTTCAAGCTAATATTTGAGACAGGATATCCTACACTGCTTGGCCCCCCAAAAAGGCCCCATTTTAGAAAGGTCAAAATATTGACCTGCATCAAGCAAACAATAGAATTACTGGAATTGGGTTAAGTGCTGTACAAGACGTTATTACAACCTGGAACTGGACACCAGGTTGGGTGTGCCAAAAGTTTTTCCAGTACTAAAGCTGGCCATTGCTCATCAGCATTATAAAAAATTACACCATCTTCAACATCCTGTATAAGTGCAGTGCATCTATTATGTAGTGGAACACCAACAGACAACAGACTCATAAATGTTCTGCTTTAATCACGACTTCATGATTAATTCAACAAAAAGTGTGACATTTGTTCATTTCATCCATTACTGTGCCATTGGAGGGTACAAATAATTAAAAAACAGAGGCAGTATGTAGCACAGGGTATGACATTCAATCATCAAAAAACTATCAGCTTATACAGTATATCAGGAGAAACAATGGGCTTTGTGCAAACATTTGTATGCATGAAGCAGTCACATTTACAACATGATATCCATCAGTCAGATGAGACCTGAGGCAGAGAAGAACTGTTGAATAGTTTATTCTGTCTAGACGAATATTCTAATATATAGTTTATAATGCAAGTATGATTATTAGCTGTTTTGTTTGCAATATTAAAATATAATGCTTGGACATTTTAACAAACTCCAATAACAACTCTGGCATTGACAGTACTCCACATCATCATTATTTAATCATTATTACAACAATATTATGTTGACCCCTAAGGAATAAAAAAAAAATGTAGTTACCTATAATTATGAGCTGAAATGCTTAGAACAGTTTCTGTGCTGCATGTGAGAGAAGCTCGATAAAGCTGACTCAGTGAGAAACCAGGAGCTGCGCTGTCAGTGTTAAAGCTGCCAGCTCATTGCTAAAACTCACTTCAGAACCTTGGAGAGCGTCTGGTCATGATGGCCTCAGAATAAAGACAAAAGATTTCTTAATATATTTTCTTGCCAAATTTCATTCATTCGTCTTCTATAGCACTTATCCTGGGCCATGGGCAGCCTGGAACCTATCCTAGGGGACTTTGGGCATGAGGCAGGGTACACCCTGTACAATTGAAGGGCACACACACACCCTACGGGCAATTTGAAAATACCAATTACCCTAATCTGCATGTCTTTGGACTGTGGAAACGGAAGAACACCCACCGAGCACAGGGAGAACACGCAAACTCCACGCACAGACCTGAGGTGGGAATCGAACCTTGAGCCATGGAGGTGCAAGGCCACAGTGCTAACTGCTATGGCACTGTGCGACACACACACACACACACACACACACACACACACACACACACACACACACACACACACACACACACACACACACACACACAGATAAGGTTATATCCAGTTTCTTCCCATCGTCCAAAAACATTCTGTACTGAAGTTCATGGTGCCCTATGATGGGACTTCCAGTGAGACAGACACCCACTGGAACACAGGATAAATAGTTAAATACACTTTTCTGGGCGAATGGGGCAGGGTACACCATGGACAGGGTGCCAATCCATCACAGGGCACTTAATCACACGCTATAGGCCATTTGGGAACACCACATGTCTTTGGACTGTGGGAGGAAACCCACCAAGCACAGGGAGAACACACAAACTCCCCCCACACACAGACCCGAGGCAGGAACCAAACCCAGACCCTGGAATTGCAAGTTCACAGTGCTAACCACTACGCCACTGTGCCACACACACATATACCTACTAAATATACCTACTTAAATTTTTATTTGTCACACGGTGCTGGTGTCACTTATGCTTAGAGACAAACTGCACTTCAGTGGCTTCGTACCTGTACAGTGACCACAGTGACAAGGCTAATCTAATCTAATCTAATCTAATCTAATCTAATCTAATCCAATCTTCAGTCTCTACACTTTCTGGAACTCGTTATTACGAGTCAGGAATTCCGCATGTCTGGGATGTGGCGCATTTTGCGCGCGCGCGCGCACGCGCGCGGTTTGTGTGAATGAGCAGGTGAACGCAGCGTGCCGCGCGCGCTCCACGTTAACGTTACGTAGTGACGCAGGGAAGCACCGGCGCGTGCAGGCGCAAAGGAGGAAAAAAAAAAACACCCGCATCTCTTACAGACATCACACACACACACACACACACACACACACACACACACAGCACTAGATTGTTATTATTAGAGCACATTATCATTATTATTATTATTATTATTATTATTATACCGATGACTTCCGCTGATGTGCGCGTCTGTGACGGTAGGTTGGAAACGCTTCTGCATGTGTGTGTGTGTGTGTGTGTGTGTGTGTGTCACTCCGAGCCGTTATTATTATTATTATTATTATTATTATTATTATTATTATTATATGTGTTATTATGTGTGTTTATGTTTATTAAGAAACGGTCTCGCGCTGTTTTAACTCTTAAACACACGCATGTGTAAATCCTTCTGCATTTTACCCTGTGTGTCCACACACACACACACACACACACACACACATCCTGCATTCTTCATGCCTGCCTCCATGTCGCATGTCCGTGTGTGTTAGTGCGCGTGCAGTCATGGTATTTTGTCCTTAACACACACACACACACACACACACACACACACACACACACACACACACACAAATGTCTGAAAAATATGCAGGTTAAAAAGAGTAAATGAGACACTAATGTTTTGCATTAGACTAGTGTTTGGTTCAGTCTATTCTGCTGCCTTGTGTGTGTGTGTGTGTGTGTGTTTATACCTCACTAAATGCCTGATGTGAGACAGTAGGGACATTTGCCGCGTCCCCATGAGGACCCCATTAGCCCCATTACACATTACTGTGTACAGTGACGATGGAGGTCCTCAGAAAGACAGGAAGACCAATATCTGTGTGTGTGTGTGTGTGTGTGTGTGTGTGTGTGTGTGTGAGAGAGAGAGAGAGAGAGGCTGTTGAGTTATTGCTCCAAAAAGAAGAAGAAGAAAATTGTGAAATAATTGTGAAAATTATGGAGCCTAAGCTGGTTGCAGCATCTACAGAAATGAACACACGTCACCAGAAATGTCTGACAGATCTGTAATCTGATTGAATATTGTGTTGTTAAACATTCTGCTCAGGGCCTCATATCACTCCAGGACACATGCCTGTGTTTAGGTGTGCAAGCATCAGTGCCGGCAACGTCATTAGGACGGAGCCCCAGTGTGGACACATACGTGCAACTAAACTAAAAAAAAATGATTATAAAAAGCAACTAATGTAAATGTATTACAAGCTGTCTTTCTTCCAAAATTGCACCTTCTTGTTCTTCTGATTCAGTGAGAGTGACTGAGTCGTTAATACAGACGCACTCATCTCATGCGCATGAATTAGCCAAAATGTGGGAATGAATGAACTCCAGCTCCACAGATGGATAGAAAGAATGTCTACGATAAATCTGCGCTACATCAAGCGATAAAGAGCCTACAATAATCAAGCACATACATAAGTCTACTAATACTTTGATTAAGTATATTTTTATATTTAAAATATAGCACTCACTCGCTTTTAGATAAGAATCTAGGAACCAAACACCGCTTTTAATTTTGGAAAAACTACTACAGATGTGCTTCATTAATGGCTGAATAAAGATCTATTTCATTTTCAGTAGATTTTTAGCTGTAACACAAAACTTTGACACAGTGATGTGAAAGACTCAGTGCCAGGTATCGCAGCTGATTGCAGTTGTTGCTGCCAAGGGTGGCACAACCAGATATTAGGTTTATGGGGCAAATAGTTTTTTTTCACATACGGTCAGGTAGATTTGGACAGCTTTTTCCCCTTAATAAATGAAGTCATTATTTTAAAACTGCATATTGTGTTTACCTTTGTGTAATTTTAAAAATAGTTTAATGATCTGAATCAAATAGGCAAAAAAAAAAAAAAAAGCAAATACTTTTTTATGGCACTTCTGTATATTTCATTTATTTTTGGAGATTAATAAAAATGAGCGATAAAAAACAACCATTATTGTGTTAGAATTTTAGAAATAAATATGTCAAGTGTGTAAAAAAGGAGTTAATTTTATATAACACACACACACACACACACACACACACACACACACACACACACCGGCATTCGTCCTCAGCTTGGTGTTGTCAGCGGCTCAGCTGTGTGTTTGAACAGCTACTGATGTTGACAGGGACAGACACACATCAGGGTGTGGTGTTGACATTAATAATCAGTAACACAGCATGTTAGCTTTGTGCACTTACAAGCAAATTAATTAAGAAAAATGCTTTGCTAGCTGATTAGCATTAAAGGTGCAAATAGTAAATGTTTATCATTTCTTACCAAATTAAATATTGTTGTAAATTACATAGAAATTATATACAAATATATATTTGTTTAATCCATTATCTTAGAACAAGTGCTAAAAAAATGAAAAAAAAACTCTCCGTCTGCAATGAGCAGGTCTCTTCATGTCTCTTCTCAAGTCTGGGCGGGGCTTGGTGTACATGGGTGGGAAAGGGGGCAGGCTCAGTGAGTTTAACAAAAACATTTCATAAAATTCAAATCTTGTTTAACTCCACACATTTAACCATTAGATGTTGTTCAAGTCCAAATCTGATTTTTGGCAAATCCAGATTGGAATCAGTTTGTTTTCATCTAGTCTGAACAGAAAAAAAAAAACATATCAAATCTGACTTTTGCAAATCTAATCTAAAGCACATCCAGAGGCGGTTTGAAATCAGATTCAGATCGGATTCCCAAAGATGCTTCTCAGTCTAGATGCTCTACCTGCTCGAATCGGATTTTAAACTGTCCTCTCGCAACCTGATGTTGAAGTGGTATGGGACACGGATCCATGGTTGAAAATATGTGAGACAGTGGAAGAAATGGAGATAGAAATAAAAAAATATACATTTGTAAAAGGTTAAGTTGCTGTAGTTTAAGAGGGTCATGTTTCAGCTTTTGGCCAATATTACTGCTAAGTATGTAAAAGCTGCACCCTTACATTTTCTGTGTAGTTCGATTCGCTGTGTTTTCAGGAAGAGCGTCTGGATTGGAAATGCAGAGAAAATAGTCCCTGGACGGAGGACGAAGTGAAATGTCTGATAGCACGTTGCGAGGATGTATCAGTACAGACAAAGCGAGAGGGAACGTACGGACACAGGGAGATATATGAGTTAATATGGTGATGCGTGGGAGCCTCCGGCATTGTTTCCATGTAAACCAGTGGATCTGGGCCCACAGTGTGTCGGATTTGGGCAGCCAGTCTGATCACATTCACATAACAGTGTGGACACTCAGTCCTATAGATCAGATCAGAAGACAAGTCAGATTTGCCTGCAGTCTGAACAAGACCTTAGAGACCTTTTCTCTCAACGAATCTTATCTTACTCAGCTTTAAAAAATTTAAAATTATAATCATTTCAGAAGTCAAAAATGTTAGAGCAGGAGTCAGTTTCTATTAAATATAGCCGGTGCTGCAGCTCTGAAGTCTCTAAGATGTTCGGGTTGGCTCTGATTTCTCTCCCCCTAGCATGAGCCACAGAAGGTTGTCTGTTCAACCACGTAAGTAAAAAGAAGGGAGATTAATTATGCCAAGTTTTCATCGGAACCTGATCTGGGCAAATGCGAGACCCGCAAATGTAACATCTATAAATTACTAAGAGGATCGATTGCCTGTTTCTCCTGATTGCGTTGATCCATAGGGCCAAAATCAATAGACACTGTCTTTACGAAACCTGCCGTTACGCAGCTTAGACGGGTGATGCGCCGGTCCGATACTTAGCATATTAGAGAGAAGGGAGGGTTTAAAATATAAATAGCTTTTCACACATTGTTTCATATCCACATGATTATGTGGAGGGACAGTCTGCAGTGCAATATGGCTTTACTGAGTGAGTTTAGACATCATTCCTAAGAGCTCTTTGATTTGGAGATATACAAGCTATACAACAGATACACCTCAGTGCCATACAGAAGTGTTGTTATGCTATTGCTGTATCAAAATCAAAACCTAAATTTCTTTAATAGACTGGATACTCCATGAAGCCAGGACGAGTGTAGAAAACAACTGCGGTAGATTCTAAATGGATTATTTCTCCTGGTGAAGAAATCATCTTTGTAACAGTTGGCTAGATCGAAACCTCCCACGGTGCTCAAGTCGTGCAACAGAAAAGTGTTCGGCTTAACATCTGGAGATTCTCTAACTTTGATTCCTGAGGAGGGGCAGGAAGGGGTGGCGCCCTCTGTCTCCTATAAGGCACAGGGAATCAAGGGCATCTCTGAGCTCGTGCAGATTGGAGGGCAGGAAAAAACTTTAAGAGAAAAAAAAAAGAATCTCCAGGAGGTATTTATATCTGTGTCAAAGGTAACAATCATGAGAATAGTCCTCGACACACACTATAGGTGGGAATCACCAGGAATCACCACATACGATATTATCAGGATCGCCAGCTTCCAATTTAATATGTATTGTGATTCCGTATCATGATTTGATTGATACAGTAAATATCCTAATTTGATGCAGGTTTTGTTACAATTCTAAATACGTTAAGCAAATAATTCATGTGCTGCCTGCCGAGTGCGCCACCTGCAGGATCATGGAGGAACTGCAACATTTTCCCCATATCAAATACAAACATATGTTGAAAAAAATAAATTTTAACGTCACTGTGGTGATCACGATACTCTATTCTGACACTATTTTCTCCTTATAACTAATACAGGCAGTTTACTACAAGTTGTACACCATTTAAAAAACAGAAAGGCCAGATTAGAGTGGATCTAAAACGCGTGTTTGGTTCTGGAGCAGCTCCAGGAGTTTTTGTGCATGTTTCTACCTCCATCAGCGTGGGTTTCCTGCCTCCTCCAAACAACATGCCAGTAAATGACTTGGCTGTGTGTGTATGTGTGAACATATTTTTATGCTACTTTATGATAGTTATTTTTCTGTGTGTGTGTGTGTGAAGTAGAACATAAGTGCACATGTTTGACTGTCAGGTTGTCTTATGTCATCTGATTTTGCTCGACTAGTTCAGGAACTGATCCTGTTTACGTTCTGTGTCCTTTCTAACGTAAGAGGTGACTACCCGTGGCTGGAGCGTCTCTCGTGGTCATGATGTCGACTCCGATTCTCCTGAAGTAAAATAAAAAGAAGAAAAGTGATTGAAAAGCTATGCTGCTAGGAGACATTTTGGACTAGTGTTCGTAAAGAAGTGAAGTGAGCAGCTGACTCGGACTCCGTCTGTAAGTATACTTGGGGTTGGAGAATGTAATCGAGTTGTGTGTGTGTGTGTGTGTGTGTGTGTGTGTGTGTGCTAGAGTGGGCATGGCTGTGGAGTTACACTGCATCTTGGCTGGATTATGTAACCTGAAAAAAACAGACTCTTGTAATCGGAATCGGTTGCATTCACAGCATCACGTCGTTTCACCTTCAGCCTTCTCTGGATGGACAAGTCGAAACCAGATTCATTTTTGAACAAGTTTCCAATCGATACGATATTATCATGATACTTCTGTGCTGATTTGATTTATATTGCGATTTTGTAAGTATCGATTATATAAATATCCTGATTCGATATAATTTTTTTCTGATTTTGTTACAATTTTAGGACCATGAACCTTTAAATAAAAAAAAAGTTGTCATAACTCGAAAGTTTTATACCTTACTTTATACACCAGCTTCACACCTGAACTGAAGTAATAAGAGTAATTAAATGTAGCTCGTTCCTTATAACATTAGTTTTCTCACTTAAAAACCAATTGCAACATTTAATCAATACAAACTAACTTCAAATACAAGAGTTTAACATTTTATTTCACAGTAAATTAAACATAAAGAGCAGCGCGTATCGCTGTCATCCACCTTAATGAATTTTTCTAAACAAACTTGGCAAATAATTCACTCCTAGAACACGGGATGCCAGTGTTGGAATAGTTTAGAGCGCCACCTGTAGGATTATAAAGAAACAGCACTGTTGTACCTCCTCGAACGCATCCAGAGTCTTGATCAGTTGCGGCACGTAAACCTTCTGTTTAAAGTTTCTTCAGTAGGACATAAATCAGTCAAGGTCTTCTAGGTCGGAGCATTCATCCTAAAAGCGCATGTGTTAGAGTAAAGTATAGACCCAAATCGCCCCACAGTCACCACCAGGACATGATGTACCGTGTGTCCCCCAGTCATTCACTTTATTAAGGTACCTCATTTTGGACCAAACAGATTTCACATTTCTACTCTTTTAGTTTTTTTTTTTTAACCCTTCCATGATTAAATGATTTATAACCGTATCTAGATTGTTTGTTGTTTTTTATTATTTAAAAAAAGCTTGATATGAATTTTTATGAATTTTATTATGA
Organism: Clarias macrocephalus; assembly: GCA_011419295.1. NCBI lineage: Eukaryota > Metazoa > Chordata > Actinopteri > Siluriformes > Clariidae > Clarias > Clarias macrocephalus. Next base: position 21,673 of record JAAGKR010001986.1, on the reverse strand, counting down.
TATCAATTATATTTAAAACAAGTGTCTTAAATGCCTATTAATTTGTGTGTAAAGTGAGTAAAGTTACTGGAGGAACACTGCACTGAGAGACTGAAGAGCAACAGACACGGGGACGATGATTTATCTTCAGTTACATTAGTGTCTCTGTGATTTTAAGATGATGTTATTTGATATTTTACCAAAATATAATGAAGAGCATTAAATAGCCTGACTTTAAGTGTGGATGCTAAAGGGTTAAGGGTGTAGTGAAAGACCATTTAAAAAAAATAATAAGCTTGTCTGTCCCATTAATACGGAGCCCCTAAAGTACCAAAAAGTACAATATATATATAAAGTATTACATATTTTTAAAATCTTGTTCGCACCAGTTATTTCTCTGTGTAAGTCTGAAGGCCTGCTGGAGACATGCGGCATGAAAACAGCTGGCTTGTCTGCATTTACATTCACACTTTGTATTTCCTGTATCGCTTTATCTGTTGAGATAATGTTCTGTGTATTTAGAACCTGTGTGCATGTAATATAGTAACTGTCTGAATACTTATGGATCTGACTCTACATATATGCAACATGATATAACCTTAAAACGCTTATTTATTTCTGTTTAAACAACAAATAACTCCTCTATTACCTGCATATAACATTCGTTTCAGGTTCGAGTGCTGCCAGATTTTTGCCAGAGAGGGAGGTTCTGACCTCGTTCCAGTTTAGCGCATAACGTACTAACTATTCACACTATTAACACAGGAATATGTGATATGTCTCAGGAGACGGTGTGAGAATAGCTCCTTCAAATGAAGAGATAATTTTAGAGAAATTGGATTAATGTAACACTTTTTGATGTTTTGACTTATGAGTTTATTACAGACGTCTTGGCCTTATGAATTGTGCTGTTACTGGCTTTACAACATCTGCTTGTCTTTCCTTCTAGTCATGATGGTCCTGTTCCTGGTGGCAACACACCTCATACTGAACAGTTCCTCACATACGAACTGGACTGCAGGTAGGCAAAATTCAAAATTCTTCAGTTTAGCCCCTGAATGGTGCAGCAGTAACACCGTATCATCCGGAGATCAAAGGTTTAGCCGTCTAGAGAGCTGATTGGCCGAGCTCTCTCAAGGGGGGGGGGGGGAATTCTAGCACTCTCACATCAATCATGGTGGCTCAAGGCAATCATGGACGTCTGTGAGCTCATGCAAGCGGAAGCAGCGGATAACGATATCGTTCATGTGTGTTATGTCGCCCCCTACGGTTTGTGAGCAAGCCATTCGAAAACCTGGCTGATTAAACAGCCTTCGCCCTCTCTTGTGGATGGTTGTAGCCGTGATAATGACTAGTAACGTGTCGGATTTGGCGACGACTAAACGATGGGAGAAAATTCTGAAATAAATATTCAGGTTGGTCCGGTTGTGTTAAACATGCGTGTTTTTCATTTATTTTTTTTCCCCGTCAGAGCCTCCTGCTCCCCAGGGCTCCCACATCTTACCCGCTGCTCTCATCATCTCTCTCCTCCTCATCATCTTCATCCTCCTCACAGTCTACCTGCTCAGGTAAGGAAGCTTAACAACAGCAACAACAACAACACAAATATGATATATGATATGTTTTACACACAAACATGGATCGTGAGAGCATAACATTAAGATAAATAATAATGATAAGGTTTCTGTCACTTGCAAATAAAATGTTTTGCTTTGGATTACATTAACAGTTCGGTTTTGTGTTCAATTAATCAAAATGATGAATGAAACCCCAAACCCCAGACTATATTCAGTATGCATGGCAGTCTACAGAACAATCAGCTCTGCTGTGTATATTGTGTGTGTGTGTGTGTGTGTGTGTGTGTGTGTGTGTGTGTGTGTGTGTGAGTGGAGGTGGGGCATGTGTGGTCTTTCCCAGCAATAATAACAGCTGTGTGTGTGTGTGTGTGTGTGTGTGTGTGTGAAGTAAATGTAAAACCAGTTGTTCTCGCTGCTCAGAGAGTCTTTAACTCTCAGCTGCTGTTTTGAATCTAAACTCCGTCTCCTATGAGAAAGAACAGCTTTAAATGGTGTGGACTTTTAACCGTTCTTCTCAGTTACTGAAATATTATTAATATGATCTGTGTCTGCTTTTAAAAAATATCTTATTGAATGTTTTTCTGGTATATAAGGTTCAGACAACAGCGGAAGGACCTCGTCACTTCGGTCGACAAAAAGCTCCCCAATGGCTTCCTGGAGGACCAAGGTAAGACCGAGTCCCTGCTCAGCTCAGGGTTTGTTCTTTACATGCTGATGATTGTAGCGGTGTTATCTATACATGAGAAGGTGTCAGTCAAAGCAGACAGACGTGCCAGGATGCGGTCACTAAACACACTCCAGTTGAGGAAGAAATTGTGGTTTAAACCTGCTGTAAAATGGTGGAACTGGTCACATGGCACAAAGTCCTGGGCTTAATGCAGGTTCAGTAAGGAAGTCATGTGTTAAAGGTGCCTTATTATACTCCTGTTTTTTCAGCAGGTTCATGCATTTTGTTCCACATCTGTTTTAAATGCGGCGTTTCACCGTCTATAGTTTGGAATATAAATGAGTTGCCGCGCTCTCGCGCACCTTTTGTGGAAGTGCATTTTTGTAAGCAATCAGAATGCAGGAAGCAGGACGCTATTGAAAACTGTTGCACAAGATGAGAGGCAAAGGAGGGGCTATGCAAATTGTGTCTCGTCCCTCCTTTTTGCCAGTTATGATGTCATACTGAGGAACACTTATGGACATCATTTTTTCCTTATATCACATATCCAAAATGATCAAAGAGTGAGTTTTCCCGCCAAATAATTACTTTTTTATTGAACAAAGAACACAGCTGTATATTTTCTTTGACCCTGTCTTTACCCCTCTCTCTCTCTCTCTCTCTCTCTCTCTCTCTCAGAACAAACAGTGGTGCTCCTTCCCAGATCTCCCTCTCCATCAAAGCATTACTTTCCGATCCCACTGGACTCTCTGGAGGAAGAGTATCGCCTGCGCATGGCAGATGATGGCAAGCTGTTCAGAGAGGAATTTAATGTATGAACACACTCTCCACCTCTCTCTCTCTCTCTCTACCCCCCCCTCCTCCTCCCGTGCTTTCATCTCTGCAATACTTTCATTAACTGTACTTTCATGCTATTTTATTCACAGTCGTTGCCGTGCGGTTTTGGCCGCGGCACATTCGAGGAGGCGAGCAGAGAAGAGAACAGAGAAAAGAACAGATATCCGAACATACTGCCCTGTGAGTAATAACCACACACACAAATGAACGGAAGCGCACAGCAGCACTTTATTAATCTCTGTATTCCTCTGAACAGACGATCACTCCAGAGTGTTACTTTCACACGTCGACGGCCGGTTGTGCTCAGACTATGTTAATGCCTCGTACATAGACGTGAGTAGGTTTTGTTTCCCTCCTCTGTACTGAAATTCATTGGTTTAATTAGTGTGATGATGATGATGTCGATGATATGTATGTGCATATATTTTTGTTTAGGGTTACAAAGAGAAGAACAAATTCATCGCCACTCAAGGTAAGCTTAGCATTGAGCTCATTTTTGCTTTTGTTTGTCAGTTTGGGCATTAAGATTTATATATAAAAAGATAATGTTAAGTGGGATGCCAAGTGATGCACACAGTATAGTTGAACGTCCCAGTGCTGTTACTGTCTATTATCACCACTCATACAACGGTGCTCATCCAACCAGATTAGTCGGTCAGAACTAACTATAATAAACTATAAGTCACAACATGCAGGTCAGGTTATATACAGCATAATTCCTGCCAATGTTTAATCTCAGTAGTATAATTTTTGTCATAATTTTCCGTCATGCCTGTGTGTCCTCAGGTCCGAAACCAGAGACAGTGGCTGATTTCTGGAGAATGGTTTGGGAGCACAAAACTGCCACCATAGTCATGTTGACTAACGTACGGGAGAGGAAAGAGGTAAAACTCATAAATATTCTATAAAGTGTTGAATTTAAGCATCCGCTTGCCCTGTGAATGGAGGAACGATGAGGAGGTGTGAATGTTTTTTGCATTTGTGTGCGCACGCAGGAGAAATGCTGCCAGTACTGGCCTGAGCAGGGCTGCTGGCTGTACGGGTGTGTGAGGGTGTCTGTGGAGGACGTCACAGTGCTGGTGGACTACACGATCCGGAAGTTCTGCGTGCAATATGTGAGTCAAAGATAAACACATGAACGAATACAGAACTACATACACTACAGTACATACTGTGTTATAAGTCTTGACCCCCCCACAAAAGCTCTACAAAAGGTACACTTAAAAAAAAAAAGGCTGTTTATGTAAGAACCTCAGCAGCGACTTCATTTCCCCTCTCGACTGTTTCAACCACTCAGCATCAGCGGTATACTAATCACCTCCTGATCATCTCTCATCATCTGCACCTGTTAAAGTACTATGTCTTAGGACTAGATAAAAAATACAAGAAAGTTTGACTCTTTGGAAGTAAAATATGAAGAAACAAGGGGGACAAATTATTTGGGTGATGTGGGTTTTAGATAAAAATGATGCTAAAGTAGTCACTGATGGTTCAGTCCTTTGTATTTCAGCAAGCTCCAGACGGCTGCAGAGCCCCGAGGTTGGTCACCCAGCTCCACTTCACCAGCTGGCCTGATTTCGGGGTGCCGCTCTCCCCTATTGGTATGCTCAAGTTTCTTAAGAAAGTCAAGAGTGTGAACCCGACACACGCCGGACCCATCATCGTTCACTGCAGGTAACGGCGAGCGCCGCTCTCCACAGACTTCATCTGGATGTAAATGTACATTTTACAGAAACTAAAAGGCTATTAGGCGTGGCTCACATTAGCATATTCTTCTTGTGCGGCACAAACTCGAAAAGTTTAAGTGGTTTTAAAGAGTCATATTAGCTCTAGTCTACACGTCCAAACTCATTTCCTTAACAAGACTCCAGGTAGCTAAATGATTCACATCCTTTTCCCACTAAAACTACAAGGTTTTCATGGTTGTTCTCAATAAAGACATGAAAGATCAGATTTATTTGTGTTTTTGTATTTTAGGCGCATTATATTTGTTGACATTCTTGACTAAGAGGAAGATCTGTTCACATTTTATGACAAATAAATGCAGAAAACCATGAAAGGTTCGCATACTTTTTCTTGCCACTGTATGTAGTATGAGCTTGATATAATACTGCCATCTTGTGGAGAGACAGAGAATTGACCTGGCACAGGTTTTGGGAAAAAAAAAAAAAAAACTCAAAGCAGCTCAGTTATCATGCTGAAATGGCTCTCAGGATGAATGTAGAAGTGTTCGACTGCTTAGGAGGGAAGTGGGAAATTTGCATGAATGCATGTAAGCTGTTTAGAGGTAGAATCAAATAGAGGTGATAACACTTAGCAGCAGGAACGACACATTATATTAAACACTGTCGTTTTAAATGTCGTTCATCTCAGGCTTGTTTTATGAGACTGATGCTTGTTGCATATCTAAGGACTTCATATCTAAAGCTCTTCTAAGTTTGATCAGTTCTTTATTTCTCTCCTGAACGTCCAGTGCTGGTGTCGGACGGACCGGGACGTTCATCGTGATCGATGCCATGATGAATATGATGCATGCCGAGGGCAGAGTGGACGTCTTCGGCTTCGTGTCCCGAATACGAAACCAGCGCTGCCAGCTCATACAGACAGACGTAAGATTTCGTTCCGTCTTCAGGATTGCAGACTTTTTTCGCCATCACTCGCAGTAGTGAGAACTCCTTTTCTCATATGCTTGCAGATGCAGTACTCGTTTATTTATCAAGCTTTGCTGGAGCACTACCTGTACGGCGACACCGAGCTGGACGTTTCGTCTCTGGAGGGCCACCTGCACAGACTCCACAGCACGCACATACACATGGACAGAGTGGGGCTTGAGGAGGAGTTCAGAGTAAAAAGGCCTACTGTACTTTTAGAGCATTTCAGAGATTAGATCTACAGCACAGCATGTTTATCCTGACCCTTTTTTCCCCCTTATTATTTTTTTGCAGAAACTGACGAATGTTCGCATTATGAAGGAAAACATGAGAACTGGGAATCTGTCGGCTAACATGAGGAAGAACAGAGTACTGCAGATCATCCCGTGTAAGGAAATCATTTCACATTACTGACACTCTGCACTTTGTTCGTGAAGTCTATAACGATTTCTGCTTGACGGATGGATTAATGTGATATACAGTTTGAAGGCTGTAGTAATTAGAAATAGTAATTGCCTGATTTATAAGGTTATATTTTAAGTTTAATGCTTAAGTTAAGGTTGTAAGTTATAAGTTTAAAATATTATAAGTTCAATATGAAGTAATTTAATGGAGTGATGTCACACTTGAGGTCATGCTGTGGTACTGAATAGCAGAGCAGTTGTGACATCTTCATTACAGTAACAGGAGGTGAGAGTCGTGTTAAACTCTTAGCGGTACTCTGTAGCCAAAAGGTGATGAGAATAAACCATGGACGAGGTGGACGGTCCTGAGAAACTCACCAGATTTACCGCAGATTTACACTTATTACACTTTAGAATATCAGCTCCGGTAACTTCCAGGTTCTGGGGTCGAATCCCAAATAGAGTTAGATGTAAAGCTAGTGCGCTATGTAGGGTGTACACTCCCTTGTTCCTCACACCCAGTAGTGCCCTTGATCAGGGGTTAGAGAGGGGTTTGGGATTCAGTCTCGTGTTAGAAGCTAGTTAGCTTTGTAGCTAAGCGTTAGCCGTGAACAGAACGACACGGGCGGTTCAGAGGCGACTCAGAAGGACTTAGAAGTGATTAGTGCAGAGACGCGTGATGTTTAAGACGACATAACGTTATCAGATGTGTGATGTTGCTGAAAGTGCTTCTGTGACTGGGTGTGAATGTGGGTGTGGTCAGGCAGCTGCTCTCTCCTCAGTACTGCGGACCGTACAGACCGACTCTCACCCACGCTGAGACACACAGTCAGTGTCATTAACCACTGGACCACACCTGGGACACGCCCAGTCACACACACAGTCAGTGTCATTAACCACTGGACCACACCTGGGACACGCCCAGTCACACACACAGTCAGTGTCATTAACCACTGTACAACACCTGGGACACGCCCAGTCATACATATTGTTACACCTCACAGTGCTGTTACTGTCTGTTATCAGCACTCGTGGAATAACGCCTCTTGTCCAATCAGATTACTTGGTTGAATCTAACGGTTGTATAATATGTATTAGCTGGTTAGTGTTGTAATATTTTGACCTGATTTTGGTATGTGTTTTCCAGATGATTTCAACCGGGTCATATTATCTGTAAAAAGAGGACAGGAATTCACAGATTACATAAACGCATCTTTTATAGATGTAAGTATCTTTTTTGATAATGAACACAGTTTTATTTGAAACGGTAACGTTGTTCAACTGTGAACACAGAGTGTTTATTGTGAAGTAGCATTTACCAGAAATTACAATCAACAAAATATAATATTCTGTTATAATAGAATTAAAATAACTCTATTGAATTATTACATATTACTATTCGATTCATATTCAATTATACTGTATATAATATTCCATAATATGATAATACATCAGTTATAATTAGCATCAAAAACAAAAAAACCCCACAAAATCAGAATTATTATTATTTTGCACTCATTCACTTTCTTTCTCCTTTTCTTGGTGGAGTTTATATTTGCATAGTGATGCACGTTATTCCATAATAAACCACATAAAGTGTGTATTTACTGTAGATTTGTGTGTTGTGTGTAGGGTTACAGGCAAAAGGATTACTTCATAGCGACCCAGGGCCCGTTAGCGCACACCGTGCAGGACTTCTGGCGCATGGTGTGGGAATGGAAGTGTCACTCTATCGTCATGCTCACAGAGCTAAAGGAGAGAGAGCAGGTACGCAGCGTTACAACACTGGCACAACAGCGAAGCTCATACAGTGCTGCTGCTGCCCTGACGTCCCAGACTGCACGCCTTTAATCTGAATCGTATAACAAAAGCCTTTGACTTTTAATAAACACACTTGCACCAGTAGATTTACACACTGAGTGTCTTTCTGACTGCAGGAGAAATGCGCGCGCTACTGGCCTGCAGAGGGCAACATTTTTTTCGGCGAATACAGCGTAGAACTGAAGAGAGACACACTTTACGAGACGTTTAGCCTCCGGGATTTGCTGCTGACGTACACACCGGTGAGTTACACCTACATGATAAATTTTTTCCGTTCTCTTCTGTTTATGGATTAGGGGTCAAATGATGGGAGCAAGAGAAAGTAAAAATCCTGGGAGATCATTTTCTACAGAATCAAGCTTTTAATATTGCTCCAGTTCTAAGCAAATTTAGCAAATAACCAGATGTGCTTGTGACTTTGTTCGCGTGGAATTTAACTGCACACTCATAAGCGTGTTTTAGAAAATGTTCAGCGCCATCTGTTGAATTTTGGAATGAACTAAAATTTTACGTGTTACCGTGAAGTGAAAGTGAAATCTCTTATTGAGGTGTTAGTGCAACCACCACAAGTCTCACGAATATCTTCAGACTGATTGGCAGCGACTGTAGAAATCTCTGTAAATGTCCTGGGCAGATGAACCCCGTTCGGTGAAAAGTTCCTCCCTGATCTGGTGTTTTTGTGATGGTGATGTTGGTGGTGCTGATCGCTGTCTTTAACACCAGTCCTGAATCTCCAGAAGACCAGAGCATATGATTTGACATCATTTTTATCCTCATTAAACCACTTGGTGATCCCTCGTCCCCTGTGGATAAGGACATGGTCATGCTGGGAGAGACTGCGCCAATCAAAATCCGAATACATTATAATGATTTTTTTAGAGGATGGAGGTGATCAGTCAGATGGACTTTGTATGATTTGCTGTGACTCTCCTCTATAATGCGATAAACTCATGCAGACAAAATAATTTCCACAGCGCTGATTTTCCCTTTCACTTTGTCCTCTATGTGTATGTATGTGTGTATTTGCTTGTCCAGGAGAAGCAGTCTCGTCTGGTCAGACATTTTCACTTCCATGGCTGGCCCGAGATCGGAATCCCGTCAGACGGAAAAGGAATGATTGATCTGATTGCTGCAGTGCAGAAGCAACAACAGCAATCTGGCAACAACCCCATAGTGGTGCACTGCAGGTACGCGACCACGTCCACTCACACACCCGAGCTGCACAATCATAGCAGAGATTAAAGTTCAGAGTCGGAGTAAAATTTCCAATACTGTTATTTTCTGTCATGCTATCGCAGTATATTGAAATGTGCACTTTAAACCACGTCAAAAACACCGAATGTCTTTCACTCTGTAAGCAGTTGTTTATACACACACACACACACACACACACACACACACACACACACACACAGATCAGAGTGCACATCATGATAGAAACCACGTGTGTCTTGGTTTGATCAGTGCTGGTGCGGGCCGGACCGGGACGTTCATCGCCCTCAGTAACATTCTGGAGCGGGTTAAAGCCGAGGGTTTACTCGACGTGTTCCAGACTGTGAAAAGTTTACGCACCCAGAGGCCACACATGGTCCAAACTGTGGTAGGAATCTCTCACACTTATAAACACCACATAGTCTAAATGTGAATAAGTTTCTCATCATATTTCTCAACATTTCATTTTGCATCCTAATATGTGAACGATTGTGTTCTTTTTTTTCTTTCAGGAACAGTATGACTTCTGCTACAAAGTGGTACAAGATTTTGTAGATATCTTCTCAGACTATGCTAATTTCAAATAATGAATTTTGCTTTCATGACTTCTGATAAACTTTCAAGTTTGTTCTGCTCCAAGTTTGAAGACACTCTTGCTGTGGGTCCATAACACTCTATGCACTTCATCTTTCTCTTGTTAAGTATTGAAATAATTTCACTTTGAACTCAACACCGTTTTTGTTTTGTACATAAGCGAGTCCTCACTTGTGTGAAGGTGTTACACAGCATTTGCATTTAGATTGTTGAATCTTTGTACTTTGTTAAATACTACAATTCTTTTATTTATAAATTTTAAGAACAGCTTTTTTAGATTATTATTATTATTATTATTATTATTATTATTATTATTATTATTATTTGAAACGGAGCAGACATTAGGAATGTATTATGAATCTTATTTTGTAAAATCTGTTTATTCTATAAGAGAAGCCCATTTAACAAGTACTCACCTGCAGTTAAATATACACAGTTATTGTATACTACACTGGCAAGCCTAGAAAACAAGTTGGATTCAGGTGTGCTTGTTAAATGGTCTGTTGCCAAAAAGTGAGCCGTTGCAACCAAGCAGACCCTGCTATATTTTTAATCGATTTGTTTGCCGTGACCAAATGTCCTTATAAAAGCCATCTGACTGTGATTACAGCAGGTAAAGTGTAGACGACATAATAGAAAAAGTTGTTAGACTTTTTTTTTTTCTTGAATAATTACAGCCAAACGCTGGTGCGCGAGGGTGAGATGTGTTGTAGACCTGCTGTAATGTAAGATTTTGCTGAAAGTATTAGATATTTTAGAAGTATAGCAACAGAATGAGGAGGGAAGACTTTAAACAATCTTCACAGATATGTATACAGTTCATTTGTGAATTATTTTGCTATTAGATGCCTGAGGTGAACTCAAATGACTCATTCAGCTACTTGCTTACAGACAGATGTTAAATCCTGTTTTAGGTGGAATTTGTGATGATGACGATGGTAGTGATTGCAGAATTACAGTCTGGTCAAAGGGGTTGATTATTCCACCCAAGCTGTATTTTAATTTGAGCGAGCAGTAGTTGAACGGTGTAGGCTGCCTGGAGAATATTAACGACATCATACATAGCTAATGATCTGATCACTTCAGCATGTGAGACAATGGAGAAACGGGCATGGACTGGCAAATGGCAGAAGAAGGCGAGCAGCCGGCTTATACACAGCGTCCTCTAAAGCTACTTGAAATAACATGCTGAAAAAAAAAGCTTTTATGTTGTTTAATACAGCAGCTTGGAACTGCAATGATAGTAAATCAATTATGAAGCAAAAGTCAAGAATGCGACGTTTTATTTTTCGTGGTTATTGGTTGGATGTATACTGTCGACATGTCTATCTAAATGCTTTTTTAAAGGGCTGAATTTAGATTCGGTTTTCATGTTGGCGTCAAAAAAAGAAAGAGGAAATGAAAATGAGGAAAAGGAGGATTCAGGAACACATTAAGTGATACAATGTAATACAATGACACATCAGGCAACTAACTTGCTTTCCAGAATGAGTTGTTTTTGCCAGCAATTTCACAATACAGTTTGTCTTTTTATGTCAGATTTTTTAGAGCATATAAAGTATCATAGGAAGAAAATACTAGCATAATATTCACTATCTGGTGTATACTGCATGTACTGTATATGCGCTGTATATACACCGAATATACGCTGTACGTGGACACCCTGTGCGTTCCGTCCTCAATCTGTTTCCACAGAAGACATTGTGAATTAAGGCCAGAGTGAAAGAACTCGTAAGGCCTAAACAGAGCCCTGAGCTTAACCACAGCAGACATCTTTAGGATAAAGAGGAACGCAGATTGTGCCCTGGACCTTCTCGCCCAGCATCGGTGCCTGACCTCATTAATACTGCAGTGACTCGAACGGGGAATTCATAACAACTGTGCTTCGAAGTTTAAAGGAAAACCTTTCTCAGAAAACTGTAGGTTATTCTTAAAGCAGAGGGGGGCAACATCTGGAATGGGCTGTTCGGCAAACATATAGTGTTGAGTGGATCTCAATCTGGTGCTGGAGAAGCTTATCCTTGGTCTTTTCTCAGGATCAGGTGTGTTGGGAGAAGATAAATCCTGTTCTTTTTAAGATACAGGACTGAGGTTGTTATGGCAGGAAAATTTCATAGTAGTGTTGTTACAGGTCCATACATATTAATAAAGAATATCATTAATCTACATCATTATTTTGATGGTTTATGGATAATATGTAATTAATATAAATATCTATAATAATTAAGCATATTTTAATTTTATCCATGTTCAGTGGCAAATCATGAATGATGCATGTTCAGTCTGATTTTGGCCAATTACTTCGGCAAAAACAAAGGGACAAACTTTCAAGCTACTCGATTCATTAATGTTAGAACACTTCTGTGATAACTTCTTGAATATTTCAATCTCCTCCATGTTGAAGAATGAGTAAGGAATTGTCTCTGAGTCACATTCAGTTCACCTTTGAATTGTAAAGCACTTTTAACAATGGACATAGTCACAAACAGATTTACAGGAATAAAAATCTGGAAAAAAAAGAGGAAGGAATCAGACTCAAAAGGGTCATACATGTACCAGGTAGTACAGCCATAAATAGATCCCTTCTGTATGTGTGTGCTCTGAGGTCAAAAGTGTTTTATAACTGGAGTTCCATTATATGTTTAACTCAGTGAAAGAGGAAATAAAGAATGGCCAGAAGTGAAGGGAAATAAATAAATAAAATATAAATGAGAACATGTTTAATGCACATCAGGTTCAGAGCGCTTTCTGTGGGTGCTCCCAACTGTGCCACTTAAGATTGTTTATATGTACAGTATATACCTGTATTATTATTAGAATATAATCATATTGCTATATATACAGTGGCGTAGTTGTTAGCACTGTTGCCTTGCACCTGCACCTGAGGGTCTGTGTACATGGAGTTTGCATGTTCTTCCTGGTAGGTTGGCTACACACAGTTACAGATTTTCACATTTAAAGTTACACACTCACACGCACACAGTTACACACTTACATAGTTACAGAGTTACAGAGTTAGACACTTACAGAGTTACATACAGTAGTTACAGAGTTACATTCTTACCCAATTACATAGCTTGGTGGGTTTCCTCTCGGTTCTCCGGTTTCCTCCCACATGCAGATGTTTTCCAAATTACCTGTAGTGTGTCAATGTTGACCAGAGGTCCTATTACAGTGGTAAAAATGGGAATAAACACAATGGTCACTATTGGCCCCCAGTTTAACTACAGAGGATAGTGCAAAATGTTATTTTATTTTATTTTATTTGGACAAATTTATTAACGCTAGATTTCTCTCCTCAGCGCTTGTTATTCCTTCCCCCACATTTTTTACACATCTTCACTAAGGGTGCCAAAAATTGTGGAAATCTAATGTCATGTAATACAGTGTTATGATGTAGTTATTACACTGACTCTGACTCTCCTGTGATAGAGAGATGTTATACATGAGATCATAACATTTCTGTATTGAACAATGAGAGCTTCGGCTCAGTGACGTCACGAGGCCACACCCCCTCTGTTCCCACCGCCTCTCCATGATCTCCCATAAAAATGACAGATCGCATGATGAGCTCTGCGGCAGCCAATAGAAGCCGTGGGGCGGGACTTGTGTTCCTGATAGTGGACTCTGATTGGCTGTTCCCGCTCAGCAGCGACCTCGGCTTCGGCTGGTTCTGGCGTTCCGCTCGCGGCGACATAAAACACGAGCAGGAGAGGAAGAACCGGAGTGTTGTTGCGTTTACTGGATTATAGTCGTTGTTATTATTATTATTTCCCAGTCAGCCTGTGTTATATCGGTGTTTCCTGACGCCGCGCGGTCGCTGTAGCGGAACATGGCGGAGTCCTGAGGGCTGATGGTCTCGGCGAGTAACGGGGAGAGCGCGCGCAGCAGCGGGAGGAGTGTAACGGGATAAAGCGCGAGCTGCTGCTGCTGCTGTGTCCGGAGTGTGTGTGTGTGTGTGAGAGAGAGTATGGCGGGAGTGTGTAACGGCTCCACATCTGGGCCCGGTGACATCATCCAGCTGAACGTCGGCGGCACGCGGTGAGATTTAACATGTTATTAGTGTTAATATAAAAACAACAGAAACTTGTGTGTGTGTGTGTGTGTGTGTGTGTGTGTGTGTGTGTAACAGCAGCAACACTGTAACACTGCAGGCCTGTTACACTCACACGGTTACAGAGTTCCACATTTAACGTTACACACGCACACAGTTACACACTTACATGGTTACAGAGTTACAAACTTACACACTTACATAGTTGCACACACACACACACACACACACACACACACACACACACACACACACACACACTCACACAGTTACAGATTTCCACGTTTAAAGTTACACACGCACACAGTTACACACTTACATAGTTACAGAGTTTGACACTTACAGAGTTACATACAGTAGTTACAGAGTTACAAACTTACACACTTACATAGTTGTACACACACACACACTCACTCACACACACGGGTACACAAGGTTACAGATTTCCACGTTTAAAGTTACACACTCACACGCACACAGTTACCCACTTACATAGTTACAGAGTTACAGTGTTACACACATAATGCTATTGAGCTTTACAGAGTCTGCACTTTTTAAAAAATTAATTATTTAATTTATTTTTATTTTTTATTTTTACAGTTTTTGTCTGTGGTTTTTTTGTCTGGACAAAACACCAAACTCACTTCTGTACAAACTCACTTCTGTACAAACTCACCTCTGTACAAACTCACCCCTGTACAAACTCACCTCTGTACACCTGTATACTTATATCATATAATTTCTCATTTATTTACTTGTTAAGAAACAGTTCAGTTTGTCATGAAAGTGCTCCGTCTGACTCAGGAAAGTACCATCATGTGACAATCTAAACCTTTCTGGACAGAATTTATTTAAACTTTTGCAGTATTTAAGTGACATCATCATGTTGAGTAAAAGTCATGTTATGAACAGTTATGTGTGGTTTAATGATCTACTTTAAAATAAGCTACAAATGCGCTACTTGCTCAAAGTAAACAAAAATCTGCACCAATAGATATTAATTAGAAAAGATAAACTGAATATTTTATTTTGATTAGTTCATATTAGTTCACTGAAGTGGTATAAGTGAATTTTAAAGCGCTGGAGTCGTTTAAGATAAAAAACTTTATCTTTATCTGATCTACTTTATCCGATTTCTCATCTGTGATTCTCTCTCCAATTACCGAACAGGGAGTGTATTTGGCTGATGACGAAAGAAGCACAACTTGGTGTAAAAACAAAGCGTAAACATAAACTTTTCTATATTCTCTCTTTACCATTAACTGTAATAAGATGAAATTACAGTAGATGTAAAATCTTGCTGTGAACTCGGTACATTTTGTACAATTTCTATATATTTAGCCACCAATCTAGTGAAAACCAGTACCATATATTGTCATCACACCAAACTAAATTATAGTTAAAAAAATTATAATGTGAGTTTTTTTGGTTCAGAAGAATTTTGGTTGAGGTTGTCAATAATTTAAGCAATTATTATTATTATTATTATTATTATTATTATTATTATTGTTTTTGTAAATGATGTATAATGTGATAAATAAATATCAGCAAACATCCTCTTAATGCTGTTAATCATTTGTCCATCGATAAATAAGTTTGAATACAAAATCATACAATTATTAGTTCTTCTTCTTCTTCTTTTTTTGTTGTTGAATGACAGTTGGAGTCCAGTAGATTACATCACCGCCAAGTCATCTTTCCAGCCCCATTAGAGCCAACGTGTCTGACAAGACTGTCTTTAAAAAAACGTTAAATGCTTCCTTCCCTTGTTCTATATTTTGAACTTTTTAACTCCTTGAACGCCTGTGTCTGCTTTGTCCGGCACTTCCACACACACACACACACACACACACTCTGCTTCCTCTCAGTAACGCTCTGTGTCTTTTGGTGGAGTTCTATAAGTTGCATCAGCGCCACCTATAGATCTCTCTCCCTCAGCTTCACTGTCTTTTAATAGTAACATATTGCAGTTAAAATCACAATCAATTCCATCAATCGATAGTCACATTTATCGCAAGGTGATAGGTTGAAGGTTAAAATACATGCAGCTGATCTAGGTGTTTTTACATGCACCCTAATATTACAGTAAGAACTGAAATGATTGCCCAATCTGAATAAAAGTGCGTTCAAAAGTCCCGGTAGTGCAAAACAATCAGAATCAGTCAGACCCGATTTTCAACCGGGAGTAATTTTTTAATAATCAGTTCAGTAGTATTAATATTGGCCATGTAAACACTTATCTCTCATCCCAATAAATATATTTTTATAATATGTGTTTTCGCCCCAAGTGTGGGTAACATTAGGTGAAGTGACGAGATTCCAGGAAGGAAATTTTGCTTCCGTTCCTGATCATTAAATTCAACAAACCTCTCTCTCTCTCTCTCTCTCTCTCTCTCTCTCTCTCTCAATTCAATTCAGTTTTATTTGTATAGCACTTTTAACAATTGACATTGTCGCAAAGCAGCTTTACACAATCAAAATAATTATTTATAATTATTCTAAACATAACACCAGATGATGTTTATCCACTGTATCTCTGGCTGAGGGAGGAGCTTTGATGGACTCGCACATTTCACACGCAGTAAAGCATCTGACCAATCATAGACTGTTATTAATTCCTGTAACCAATCATAAAGCAGAAGGTGGGATTCATCAGAAAAGAAAAGAAGCCAAATCTAACCTCAAATCTGGAGAAGAAATAATACGTCTTCTTCTGTAGTATTTCTGATTAAATATTTAGCAGATTAAATTCTTAATGATGTTTTATAATAATACATCCTTTAAATTAATACTTGTATAAACTCTCAAACTCTATAATCTTTTATATTGTATATTATATTTATATATTTAAATATTTATATTCAGTATATTAAACAATGCACAGCGAGCGGAAGCACTTTGCGCAAGTCAGAAAACGAATATTCTGATTAAATGCTTTGAGAATGTAAACACACATCTTATCAGATCGGCGTTCATGTAAACAGTGAAGTTGCAATTTCTAATCGGAAAGCTTTTAATCAGATTGAAGAAATATTCTGTATGTAAACATAACCAGTGTTGACGCTGTGATGAGATCAGAGCACTGGAGTGATGGAACAACATGTGTCTCTCTTTTGGTCCATGATTATTGGACAAGCATGATGTCTTAATGTTAGTTGTTGAAATTATTACTTGGGTAAAGGAGCATGTGACTAGAAGTAAAATGGACATGGAACCAAAAGTCCTTTATTCATTTGGAGATTGTAATTACTATATGAAGTGTTTGTTCCAGTCACTCTCCTGATGCTGAAGAATGTGATGATAAATCATTATAGTTTTTATTTATTTATATATTCATGTACTTCATCATGTTATGTGTAGGTTTAGCACCTCGAGACAGACTCTCATGTGGATTCCAGACTCGTTCTTCTCAAGGTAAGCTTGAAACACGACTTCCTGCCAAATACCCAGTCTTCAAAGCTCAAGACTTCTGTAGTTTCTGGAAAGATAACGTCAGGAAACAAAGAATTTTCACTAGACAAATACTAACACAGTAACTAGAACAGGATTGTGATGGTTTTAAACTTCATGTGTGTGTGTGTTTTAGTTTACTCAGTGGGAGGATATCAACACTAAGGGATGAAACTGGAGCTGTAAGTATATTATCTACTTGTTCTGATAAATAATTAAGTGTGTGGATTGTGTTTGTCACGCCAGCACTGCTCACACCTTTGTAACAAATGGACGTGTAATACGAAGGGCGTTCGAGTCAAAGCGGGACTTTTGGTTGCACAGAATAACAGAACAGTTCTGAGAGTAAACACTCCCTTTATGTCTCTATAATCCCCTGATACACTAATGCACTTATCCCAGTGTGCCACAAGGTTCTCATCACACATCGTAATGTGCTTAAAGTGTCACTTGCTTTTACGCCTTCATTCAGCAGAGCATTCATCACAAGTCCCGGTTTGACTCGAACGCCCCTCGGACATACCACAGTCATACGGTCCTCTTTCCCTTTTTATTCTTTCGGCAGTGTTCTGAACAAGACTCTTTTTTATTTGCTAACTTGCACGACTTTTAATTTTTACTCTTTAAACCATCTGAGGGATCAAATGCCTTTTTGCTCAGATGGTTTGACATCCCGCAGAGTTCTGCCAGCTGGCCCGCCCTGTGGCGTCATCGTACTGCGAGTGCGGTCTGTGATGTCATACAGCTCCGGGGTGGTATTAGGATTTCTCTGCGTACAACAGACCCCTTATTATTTTCAGTTGGGTCTGTGTTCCTCCATTTTCCTTCGGACTGCTGTGTGAATTCCCAGCGACGTTATTCATTTCAATTCACTTTTATTTGTATGGCACTTTTAACATTGTCTGAAAACAGCTTTGCAGGATCAAAAGAAAATGATGGAAATGAGTATGAAATGTGAGAAAATGTGTATGAATCAGAATGATCCGATCGTCCCTGATGAGCGAGCCGAGGGAGACGGTTCTCGCAGAACCTTCATGCATCGTGCGAAATCATTCTTTACCCAACCGATCTTTCTAACTGTAGAACTGTCTAAATGTGCTTTTCACCCAGCTGTACAGTACAAGTACCACCACCTGGTCCGACCCCACATGCGTAGCCACTTTACAGCAGGGGATAGTAATGACACGGTTTCTCCTTTGTTCTAGGTTTGGGTCAAAAATATATTAAAAATGACATTACAGTATGCATGCTTTATAATATGATTAGTTACTTAATTATTATCTAAGTATTATTAGTTATTAGCAGTCAGACTGAAAGCCTGTATCTTTTGCCCTGCAGATATTTATCGACAGAGACCCGACTGCATTTGTGCCCATTTTAAACTTCCTTCGTACTAAAGAGTTAGACTTAAGGTAAGTTCTGATCCCTTGAGTTTCTCATTAGATCTCATTAGATTAGATATTAGATCAGTGAAAGTGTCCTGCTTTAACTTGGACGTGACTCTTGCAGAGGGGTCAGCATCAGCATTCTGCGCCATGAAGCTGAGTTTTATGGAATTACGCCTCTAGGTAAAACTTATCATCATACAAATACAGATTGATTTAATAGGAATATAAATTGTAGTGTGATGATTGATTAAGTTTTTCCCCTCTCCCTGCTGCTGTCGTCAGTTCGACGCTTGCTGCTGTGTGAGGAGCTAGAGAGGTCGTCCTGCGGCAGTGTGCTGTTTCATGGCTACCTCCCACCTCCGGGTATTTTAAAAGTTTCTATTTAAAAAGTTATTAACGATTGTTCCAGAAAAGAGTGGAGGATGCGGTGAAGCCGGTTGAACATCTTCTTTATGTTGTTTTTTTTCTAGCTATCCCAGCTCGCAAAGCTGCCGGTGGACAGAGTGTGAGCGCTGGAGTGCAGGAGGAGTACCCAGGCCCGGGCGGGGCCGAGGGGGGATTCTCTCGCTCGTGCTCGCACACAGCTCTGCCTGGGCCTAATGGAATGGAGGGAACCACGAAACTGGGTGAGTGCACTCTGATCTTTATAAAACGATTAAATATTAATCCTACATGAAGACTGGGTTTAGCCATGATGCTTTAATCATAAGCCAATTCTACTTCATAAAAGTACGATATGAGGTAATGGGAAAAAGAACAGCAATAACTTTACACACTAACCCAGGGTACTTAAGCAAGTTCACACTCGAGGTTGCGCTGTTGTACTGTGATATTGCTTTTATACAACAGTTCCACAAACACCATTTATTATCAGCAGATTACGAACTAACTAACAGTGACTGGCGGAGCTGGCGAGCGACAGCTAGTCTAATGAGACTCGTGTTAAACTCTTAGCGGTTCTCTGTAGGTGCTCCAGGTGAGGAGAATAAACCATGGAGGTGGTGGACGGTCCTGAGAAACTCACCAGATTTGCTGCATATTTCACCTTATTACTGTTTAGAAGATCAGCTCCGGTAACTTCTGAGTTCGAATCCCAAACAGTGGTAAATGGAAAGCTAGTGCGCTATGTAGGGTGTACAATCCCTTGTTCCTCACACCCAGTAGTGCCCTTGATCAGGGGTTAGAGAGGGATTTGGGATTCAGCCTCGTGTTAGATGTAGTTAGCTTTGTAGCTAAGCGTTAGCCGTGAACAGAACGACACGGCGTGTTGTGTAAGATGACATAAAGCTATCAGATGTGTGTTGTTGCTGAAAGTGCTTCTGTGACGGGGTGTGAATGTGGGTGTGGTCAGGCAGCTGCTCTCTCCTCAGTACTGCGAACCGTACAGACCGACTCTCACCCACGCTGAGACACACAGTCAGTGTCATTAACCACTGGACAACACCTGGGACACGCCCAGTCACACACACAGTTAGTGTCATTAACCACTGGACAACACCTGGGACACGCCCAGTCACACACACAGTTAGTGTCATTAACCACTGGACAACACCTGGGACACGCCCAGTCACACACACAGTTACAGTACTATTACTGTCTATTACCAGCACTCATACAACACTGCTCATCCAATCAGATTAGTCGGTCAGAACTTAACAATTAAAAGTTAAGGCGTCCTTATCTAGCATTACTGAATAAATATTAAAATACTGAATATTTTTTTTTTTAAACTGCAACAAGGTATAAAAACCAACTGGATTATTGTAACTGTCAATGTATGTAGTTGTCCGGGATTCGTCACTTTGGGCTAATTATCATATAAAATTTTTTAATGCTTTTTAGAAAGTCTGAATTTACTATATTTTTTATCAAATGTCATCAACCATAAGAGAAGAAGAGCAGGAAAGTTTTTTCTTTGCATGTACACAGTTTATAATAATATACTTATAATGAACGTTTTTTTGTAAATATTTATAAATGACTATGATGTTTGTACAGTGTTAAATGTTACACTGGGTGTTAATTATCTAAAACCAAACTGCTGTAACGTGTTTTTACGAGTGTGTGAGACATTGACTTAATTCTGTTCCTGCATCAGCTAGACATTGTGACTGTGTGTGTATTTGAAAATCCTACATAATTCAGGGCCATGCTTAATCATGAGTTAAAATGGCCTCATAAACGTTAACAAGGCTTGTGATTTAAGTCTAAAAAATGGAGAACCATCATATCCATGGCATCTGTCCAGTGGTGTGGAGAGAACTGCGCTGCAACTGCGTTTAATGTCTTCATCTTCTGCCTTAAGCCGGAAAAGTGTAACAATAGATCGCTTCTTGGCAAAGAACACACGTTTGCTTTTTAAGTAAAACAAGACTGTTAAGGAACTAGAGTACATTTAGAGTACATTTAAATATAACTAAAAGGATCCAGTGTTCCAGTTGTATTTGAGAACGTAGAGGCTTTTCGCATGGCTGCATGTGACGCTACACCATTGTGTACAAACATCACAATCAAAACAAAAGAACAATTAAAACAAGAACTGCAAATAGGCAAAAAATTGAATTATATAAAAGCTTTAGTTAGTATAAATTTAGCTGAATTTAGCTAAAGCTCCTTTACTTGTTATAGAGTATACAGTACAGAGCAAAAGTTTGGACACCCCTTCTCATTCAAAGAGGTTGAATTTGTATTATGGCAAGAAAAAAGCAGCTAAGTGAAGAAAAACGAGTGGCATCATTACTTTAAGAAATGAAGGTCAGTCAGTCGGAAAAAATGGGAAAACTTTGAAAGTGTCCCCAAGTGCAGTCACAAAAAGCATCAAGCGCTACAAAGAAACTGGCTGACATGCGGACCGGCCCAGGAAAGGAAGACCGAGAGTCGCCTCTGCTGCGGAGGATAAGTTCATCCGAGTCACCAGCCTCAGAAATCGCAGGTTAACAGCAGCTCAGATCAGAGAGCAGGTCAATGGCACACAGAGTTCTAGCAGCAGACACGTCTCTAGAACAACTGTTAAGAGGAGACTGTGTGAATCAGGCCTTC